>BMAO01012038.1:0-56214 GCA_019973975.1 Trichonephila clavata
TTGTTCGAAGGCTCCTTATTTTATTTTGGTTCGTTCCTTCAACCGTTTACATATTCTGTCTATGTCATTGAACACTTTTTTAAGATTATTCAATATAAAGCTGGTTTTTTTTCTGTTTTCAAATTTTCTTCGATTTCTCTTTGTTCCCCCTCCATAAGCTGTTTTTATGTGTCCGTGAAAGAATTTTTATTAAAACTCTGAGAGCTCATTTGAATGCCCTCCTTAACAGTCCACGCCTCACAACGTCTACTGATTTTCGTTTCTCATTTATTACAAAGATGGTAGGAAGAATAACATCATAAATAATTATTTTACGTAAGGAATACAAATAAGTTTCCATCATTTTTCATCAAAAATTGGGCACTGATTACGAAGAATGATACATACATTATGTTTTATTCAAAGTATTATCCATCGCTAGCTACTACTTTCTCCTTCTTCTGGGAAAATATGGATAGCGTGTCGATGGACTTCTTAAGGATGGCCAACTGGTCCGGGCCCAGGGCCTCACCTCGTGGGCCTCATTTCGTTCTTCCTCGTTTCGTTCTCTGTCTTAATAAGATCATGATCCGGATAATTTTATGGTCAAATATTACCCCGTACATATTCTCCGAAAAACAGGGAATTTCAAACTATATGTCTGCTAGCAAAGGTGGTCTAAGAAAAAGTGGTACTGGTAAAAGTAAGATTATTATGTGATGACTGTTGTCCATGTCTAGGCTAGGCTTAATACCATAAACAGGGTGGGCAGACTTTTCTAGGGTGCGGGCTACTTCTAATTCTTTTCAAGGAGTTGCGGTCCAGTGGCGCGCACAAGGGTGGGGGAGGGGTCCACGGGTTAGGACCCTCCCTCATAACCCTTCATTTTTCCCCGATTCATAATAGTCCCTTGTATATAGTATGTAAATGTAATTAAGTATTTGATATTAGTAATTTTTTTATTTATTAATGTTAATTATTTATTCAGTAATTTATTTTTTGCGTTTTTTGTTCCGACAATCGATAAAATCAAAAGAAAATGTGTTGGCTGCGTATTGGGATATGATACGAGAATGGTAGACTTCAACCCTCGACCCCTTCCCTTTAAAAATGCTTGTGTACGTACTGCTCAATGTCGTAGTTGTGAGGTGAGGAAAAGGTTATTATTATAACTTAATAAGTACGAATATATGTACTTTTCTACATAACTAAATTTAAAAAAAAACACTTTTAAAACCACGTTTAAAGCAAAACGCAAGATACAAACTTTATAATAATAACCCCAAATATAATTTATCAATGATACCTTTATCAGGAAACAATTCAAAATACATTTAAAAAAACATTTTCATCTAAAATTAGTTTTTTTTTGTTATAATCAGTAGAAGGCTTAGTCTGCGCACTGTCAGTCAATCTTGAATTTTCCGTATATAATGACTAACTGGTAAAATTTTCAAGCGGTTTCCCCAAATGTCTTGACGGTCCACCGGTCGATCGCGATCGACGTAATGTCCAACCAGGCCATAAGCAATCGTTGAACTCATTAGTCGAAATGTGGCCATCAGTCGAGATGGTTTGAGCCTAGCTTTTTGAGATTGTGAGTCGTGTGTATTTATTTGTTTCAAATTATCGTTTGAAGGAGTATTTGACAATGTATGCTACTGTCTACTTTAAAAATCTCAGGTAGGCCTACTTTTGCATAAGAGTCCAAGGCCTCAAAAATCTTAATATTTATCTGGGCCTACGGCCTCAAAGAGTCTTAAGACGTCCCTGAGCGTGTCTTAAGAACATCTTTTGAATCTATTCACGAATCAACCAATGTTTAGTATCTTTGTATGATATGAAGTGCTGTTCAGACAGGCCATGAGTCATCAATCGAAACAAGGGAGGATCGGAAGTGGCACTGTTTGGTGAATACGGACTACCCATCAATGGGACTTCATTCATGTGACGTCATGATAACGTGATTAGGTTGCCCCATTTGCTTACCCCGATTAACTCAAACACAACACTTCTTTATTTTCTATTGCTACGACATTTTTTGCTCTTGCCCTTTTACATTTTACGCTCTAAAATTTCGTATTATGCTGTATAAGGTTGTTTGGTCACAGTAAATGGACGAATGATTGAAGGGGAAAAAAATTTTCTTTAATATCCCAATAAAAATCCGAGTGTTTTCAAAACATAGATAAGAATGATGAAGCGTAAGAATTTCAAACATCTCCTCAGTGTTTATTATGTTCTGATTACTTTGAAGAAGAATGTTTTGAATACCAACCATTTACGAATCATCACTAGCTGAAACCAAGCTCCATCCCTACTACTTGTGTTCACAAAGAAAACCTCTTTTAAAAAGATTTTGGATAAATGTAGACTTCTACAGCAATGTAAATACTTAAAGCAAGTAGGACTTCCCAAAGGGTTCAATTCATGTGACGTTATAGTCATATGATAATGATAACCATGTTGTTTTACCCAATTAGTTCAAAATTTCATGTGACATCCTAGTCACACGATAAAATCAACCGTGTGTTTCCAGCTACCAGTTCATGCTCTTCGTTGTTGCCAACTTTTGATTTTTTTTAGAAATTTTCTCTTAAAAAAACTTGTCAACAACAATACTGCACATAGGTAGACAAAATGCCTTTTATTTAAAAGTACATGCAGAAAATAAGATTTTTTTTTTAAATTTAAAAGCTTTTGAAGAAATTTATTTTTATAATATTTGAACATTTTTACCCAATCATAAAATTTGAAAATTTACTCCAGTTTTATAAATAGAATGACAAGTACAATTAGTTTGACGTCTGTTTTGAATTCAATGGAGAACGCGTGTTTGTCTTTATCATGCCACCGTCAGGAATTGAGCCCATTGAGTGTTTCTGAGCAGGTTTTGACCTGCGTCGCAATTTTGTCATGTATGGAGTAGCAGTGGAAGCGTTTTTCCTTGAGTGTGTGCTCGGGTCATTCTCCTCAACTGTGTTCAATAGCGAGTCCCAGTAAAGGTTTTCTTTCGGTTTAACCAACTCATAAAACGCGACAACAAACCGATCCCACCAAATACGCGACATGAGTTATTTTCCATGAATATTCGGCTGTTGAAGCATGATCACGTGGTTTCCATGATTTCCACTTCTTTGGGTTATCACATTGGATCCATTTGTCCTCAACAGTGGGCTAATCGATTGTAAAAAAAAAAACCTCTTTCGTTTATGCCTAGGAAGCAGCGATTCACAGGTGCCAAATCAACATTCAACGTTTCTCGGCTTCAGTTCATATGGATCACGATTTCTAACGATGTGAAATTGCTTGTAGAGTCACTCTTAATGTAAGTGCAAGTTTTGAGACAAATCTTTTCCGAATAATATTTCCATACGTTCTTTGACTTCGACATCAAACTCACCGCTCTTAAACTTTTATAAAACCATCAGCAACTTCATTCACTCACTTCACCTTCTACAAGAGATCGATGCATCCCATCTTATCCCATCTCCCATCTTATTTATACTATCCGTAATATATATATATATATATACATTATTTTTTAAATTTAAAATTTCTGAGAATTTGGATATTTCCAGATTAGTTTACCAAGTTGCAATAGGGGGAAGGTTGGCGCCATCAAACTAGTTTAACCCCACTTATCGGTCCTAAGTCCGAGGTTGCACTTGGATATTTTATAATTTTTATCTTATACAATTTTAATTTCGCTTGAAAATGTTGATCTTCATTATTTTTATTCCCCATTGAAATTTTGAAATGTGATGTCGTACTCTAGGTTTAATGTGATTTCGAGTATTTGCTTGATTATATTTGTGTGAGGTATTTTAAATTATTTATATATATATATATATATATATATATACAGGGTGTCCAGCCAGCCTTAATGTGACCCAATAGCTAATTCCCGAACCATTCGGTTTAGACATGTACTTCCAATATGAAAAATGTTTTAAAAAAGATAAGGAATGTTTTTACATGCTTTTCGAACCAAAAAGCCTATTTAGAAAAAAATTACAAAAATTAAATTTTTATACGGTCCCAGGTCCTATCACTTATATTTAGGAAAAGATGCAGTACACAAAAACAAAGTAAACACAAAAAGTTTCATTTTATTACGATAAAAACTGACCGAGTTATGCCTACATAAAATTGAAGCATCTGAATTGCTCAGAAAAGGGGGTCGTATATACATTGAGTTTAGAGAACAGTAATTCACTATCTACAGAAAGAGCAAAAGAAAAACATCATAGTAATATTGAAACATCGTTTTAAACATCATAGATTGACAATTTGTATTGCTGTATGGCAAACAATAAAAGTTAAATTAAAGAAATACAACTTGTACCGAAAAGATTAAAACAACTTATTTTAACAAATAGCAGCAAAAGAATACAGGATTTGCCATTCAAATTATAGCATTATGTAGAATGATGCGCCAATCATGAATCAGGGGCTTTATTATATCAGAATGACCAAATTAACTTAAATAATGTTCAAAATGACTGCCTTCCGCAGAAATGCAGTATCGAGCCCGCGTCAGAAACTCCGCCTGTAGCTTCTGCAACATAGTTGGTGTCACAGACCTGCATGCCATGCTGATTCGATTGAGTAAATCGGATTTACTCGTGGATTCACGTTCGTACACTTTGCTTTTTAGGAAGCCCCAGAGAAAGAAATCCAGAGGACTTAGGAAACTTCATCTTCTAAAAAATCGGCTAATGGTCCAGATAAAATTTCCGTGTATGATTCTGATGTTAAAGGTCCATCGAAATACATTGGGCCAATTAAGGTGCTCTTCCATATTCCGCACCACACATTCACCGACCAACGCACTTGGTGGCGATTCGGTCGTATTAGATGTGGGTTTTCGAGGGACCAATAATGCGTATTTTGCGTATTAATAGTGCCATCCGACCACAAAACTTCATTAAAAAAATCTGGATTTTCATCCAGTGTATTTAACACAAAATTGCAAAAATAAAAACGACGCTCCTGGTCTCCGGGCATTAGTTCCTGCGCCAGGACTGCACCGTATGTATATAATATGTTCCACACCGTCGATTTTGAGTAGGAACAAGCCTTGCTAATATCCCGGACACTACTTTCAGGATGAGCCAGGGCATATCCCAGAACATCCTCAGCTGGTATCCGCAAGCTTGAAGGTGTGGCACGAGACAAAAAAATACGTCTATGACAACTCCCGGTTTTATACAAGCGTTGAACAGCACGGGCAATTGTACAATAAGATGGATGTCTTCGACTGGGAAATTTAATTGCATAAAGTCTTGCCACCTCTCTCTTATTTCGATTACACTGCACATACAACAGTACCGTTTCCTAGTATTCTTCATTTGTATACATCTCGTTCTCCCGTACTAGATCTATATCGTAATATTGCAATTGCTAGCGACTACACAACAGATTTTTAATAATCACCATGATCAGTACCAGCATCAGCTGGCGCAGCAAATAAGCCTATTTTTTTGGAACTGCTTTTGAAATGTTTTCTTCGTCCAAAATATTTTATTTGTCTATATTTTACACGTACAGAATAAATTTTATTTCTTAAGTACTCAATTATTGTATTATTAACGTAATTATGTACTTTTAAATTTAAAAACGATTTACGTAAGAGTGACGTGCAAGAGCGAAAGTTTCCTGGCAGAGTTCCAATTAATTTCACTTTGGAGACGGTCCCTAACTAGCTTCTTGAAAAAGGCCGGGAAAATTGAGGAAATATACGATTTTCAAAGTTCCATAACTCGGCCAGTTTTTATCGTAATAAAATGAAACTTTTTGTGTTTACTTTGTTTTTGTGTACTGCATCTTTTCCTAAATATAAGTGATAGAACCTGGGGACCGTATAAAAATTTAATTTTTGTAATTTTTTTCTAAATAGGCTATTTGGTTCGAAAATCACGTAAAAACATTCCTTACCTTTTTTTAAACATTTTTCAAATTGGAAGTGCATGTCTAAACCGAAAGGTTCCGGAATTAGCTATTGGGTCACATTAAGGCTGGACACCCTGTATATTAACAGTGATATATGTTTTAATGCAAAAATGTATCTCATCTTTAATATAATTCTGTGATATTTAGGGTAGTAATATAGCTTTAGTTGTTCGATTGCCACCTTGAAATTATTATTTTTATTCATATTTACCTTTTCTAAACTTGATTAGAGCATATCTCTTATGAAATTTGCATTGTATACTGTAAAAATGCAACACCTTGAAGGAGTCATCAGAATTAAATGAAATTTAATGCACAAACGACTTGTATTAGTACAAATACATGACGAAACTTTCAAAGCAAATAAACAATATTAAGTGTCCGAAATCAGTATTTGGTGTAGCCACCACGCAATGCAATAAGAGCTACTATACGACGTGGCATGGAGTCAAACACATTTTGAAT
This sequence comes from Trichonephila clavata, assembly GCA_019973975.1. Lineage (NCBI taxonomy): Eukaryota > Metazoa > Arthropoda > Arachnida > Araneae > Nephilidae > Trichonephila > Trichonephila clavata. The sequence goes on from BMAO01012038.1 coordinate 6,400, forward strand.
AGCTGCTTGTGGAAGAAAATTCCATATTGCTTGTATGCACAGCAAAAGTTCGTCTTTTGAAGCTGCAGGACGCGAATCACTAGTAAGACGCCGAACAACCAAATCCCTCACGTGCTCAATAGACGACATATCTGGCGAATAAGCAGGCCAAGAATAATTTGCATGTGTTGGGCTGAACAGAAGTCTCGAATAGACTTTGCAACATGAGGGCGCACATTATAATGCTGAAAGATAGCTCCAGGGATGCCTTCAAGGAAGGGAACGACTTCGGGCTTTAGCACTTCACGGACGTACCTGTTGCTATTGAGATTACCCTCAATTCGTAGCAAAATGGATCGTCTGTGGTACGAAATTGCACCCCAACTATAACTCCGAGTATTAGCCAACTATGTCGTTCGATAACACACTCTGGAAGGCAGCGTTCACCGAATAGCGTCTCACACGAAGACGGCTATCATGGTCTCACAAATTGAAGCGTGATTCATCTGAATAGACAACTTGGTGCCAATCAGCTTGCCAGGCTATGTGCTCATGAGCCCATTGCAGACACAGCCGTCGATGGTTTGCCATGAGGGGGATCCTGTATAAAGGCACCCTTGCACGCAATCCACGGTGCAGCAGACGTCGACGAATTGACGACGCCGACATTAGTACACCTGTAGCAGTAGATCAACGTGCTGCCAACTGCTTGGAGGAAGCTGTACGGTAATTCACCGCCATGCAGAGCAGGTGTCGGTCGTCGCGCGCTGACGTCACCTTCCGTCGTGCGCTGCCAGTTTTTGGAGTTGTTCGATGCTCGTCGGTCCACTGCTTCTAAATTCACATCACTGTGGAACTATTCCGCTGCACACGAGCTCCTATTGCGCAATAGGAAAATCCTCCTTCTTGAAGGCCGATAATCTTCTCCCGTTCAAATTCCATAAGTTGTTGGAATTTCTCCTTATCTCGTCGTGGAATCATACTTAGATCTCACTAAACGTTCGCCACTTATAAATAATCATTGATTATTTTTCAACGTCCCATTACAGCCCTCTATTTATACGCTTTCGGCATCAGTTAAGAGGGCGCTGAGCACACCACGCATGCGTGGTGGCTCTGAAACTTTACTATTTTGCGTAACATCCTATAATTGATATTTGCTGCAAAGTTCATGTAATTCTGATGATTCCTTCATGGTGTTGCATTTTTTTGGAAACAGCAGTGTACATACACACTCTTCCTTTAACTTTCCAAAATATTAAATGAGGCATGCGTGTTTGCGATGACTGTCACCACTTTATTGGTCAGATAAAACATCCAGATTAATTTTATTGTTTTCTTAGGCCTATCCAACAACCCTGCGGTCCATTGGTGTTGGTTCGAGTGCAGCTTTTGGATGGGTGGGTGCGGCCATGGTACCGGTAGCTACTCAGGTACGAGTTTTTTTCTTTGTATTAACGCATAGAATAGTTTTCTCTGGTTCTAATGATGGAGAAAAGTTGAATTGATTTAATGCCGAACTGGAACGTTATCGTGCTTTTTTTTTTAAAGCTGCCTTTTTTAATAAATAAACATTTTTTTAAACAGAGATGTTTTGAAATAATCATATTTTTCTTGTATCTCCTAAACAAAAAGTTTTGTGACGTAATCCATGAGAAAAATTTAAGTAAAGGAAATAGGTATTTCAATATCCGAAATTCAATTATCTTAGAAAGGATATTACAAATATAATTTATATGTTTTATCTAGATTAATTAAGTCAATGGAATAACTGTCTTTTACAAGGAATGGTTACAAAATTTCTGAAATAATTCTCCCTCAAAAAAGAAATTCAATTCTAACACCGTTACCGAGTCAATTAAGCTACGGTTTTCTTGGTAATTTATTAATAGCCGTAATATTCCGGTGGATAACATCGCTAAAATGAAGGCCGCCTTTTTTTATTGACTACATGGTTTCTTACGAAAGAAATATGCAATGATCGTCAAGCGGAAAATGGTGACCAGATACAAAATATAAGAACAGTTGAAAACGGACGTGACGTAGTTATAGCATTGTTAATATACGTATTTGGAAGATGAGTAATCGTCAAAGGCGAAATAGACCGTTTGGAAAAGAATGAGTTATTTAAGAAGCGTATAACACAGAACTTATACGAGGTGGTCTCGAATTCATGGTACAAACTTTAAGGGTATGTACAGGACATTGTAACAATCAGTTATTGTATAGGAATGTATGCGTGCAGGGCCGTTTTATCCATTAGGCACTGTAGGCAACTGCCTAGGGGCCCCGCCACGTTCAGGGGCCCTGTGCTACAGAGAAAAAAATTGACAATGTTTCTTAAACAGTAAAAATTTCATTCGAAATTTCAATGACGATTGTCTTGCTCTGTACATTACATCGACGCTATTTTAGTACATTTCTGAACGCATTAGATATTAATAACGCGAAAATTAGATATTAATATTATGGTAGTTAGTTCATATATAACGCAGTAATATAATCGCAAGCAATTTTATCGCTGTAATTTTAACGCTGACTTATCAGATGACTATACAGCAAGAGCAGCTTTTTCTACAACACGCTTGAAAAACGCGCAAAATTCTACGTTGTGAATGCACACTTACTGTTCTGGTACCTACCATAGGTATGTATATTCTATGGCCAGGCTACCAAAGAGTATGTAAAAATAAGGTTGGCAGTACTGGTTCTTTCGTCGCATGACTGGGGAATTCCCCGATCCGCTAAATACATACGTTGTATTGTGTCATAGACAACATTTTTGAAACAGAATTTAGAAGAAACATTTAGAAGAGTTAATATTTAAGCTTATTGTATGATTTTTTTTAAATGCATATATTAATTACTTATATTCTTTTCGTTTGATTCAATATTTTTATTGAATAATGTGATAATATACCTATGTAGTAAAAAACAGCGTAATTATGAATAAAGTATTGTGTTAGCGAGAAAATATATTAGGAAGTTAAAAGACGGTAGGGGGGGGCGAGATGAGCATTGTCTAGGGGCCGCGACATGCATAAGCCGGCCCTGTATGCGTGCAAGTGAGGCGGTGAGGTACAAACGCAAAAAATGAGAGACGAAAGGTAAGACAAAGTGTTTATTGAAAGCGTCGTTGACAAGTGTACTGTTCATAATAACTGTTCAAAATTGCGTCTATCAGTAACGATGCATGCTTGACAGTGTCGGTGGAGCAATTGGCGTACACATTCAAAGATACATTCGTAGTGCAGCTCTGCTATTACCATTTGCAAGACTGTACATGTGTCTGCGTTTTTGGCACACGTAAAGTCTCCCATTGTAGATGTCAGCACAATTGCAAATGGTGCTTTTCTCTACTGAGATGCATCATACTGAACGGTGTCTAGACATCTCTGCCCCTACCGGCAACACAACCAACTGATAGCCATTTCTATCTTCTTTTATTTCCCCTGTTTGCGCCTCACCTCTTTATTCGTGCCCATACATTCCTATACAATAAATGATAGTTAGAATGCCGCGAATCTACCCTTAAAGTTTGTACCATGAATTCGGGACTACCTTGTATATCTATACGGATCCCCTTATTGAGCTCGACATTTTAAGAATCAAGGGCCTAATGGATCTTGTTTGATTTTGTTGATCTGTGGAGGATTGGCAAAATCTCTTATTAGCATCTATTAAAGGGAAGCGCATGTTTGAAAAATCATAAAAAATACAGCAATACTGTAACCATAAGACGGTTTTATAGTAGACGGATTCGTACAACATGGTGTGGAAATTGTGATCGTGTTCGTATAATATGATGGAAGAATGAGAGAGATGTTGGCATTTTAGAGTGCTTTAGCTACAATAATTAATATGACTTCTGGCTAAGTCACACTAAATGTCATCGTGCTTCTTAAATTTCGTTTAACTCCACATTCCGAGAATATTGATCCAGTTTGCTTCTAATTGTGGTGCACATTAAACTTGTCTGAAGAAAAGTTTACATCGTACGCGCGCGCACGATTTATTATATTCAACATAATTTCTTTAGGGGAAAAAGTTTAAGAAAATAAATCTTTGAGAAATTAAACCCAATTTCATTTAGAGGAAATGCATATCTGTTACATTTGGTACATGCATACTATAAATTAAGCTGAGTTTAAAGTCAAACGTGTTCAATAAAAATTTAAAAATATTATGATGTGTAGTATGTGTGTTCATTAATAATTTTTTTTCACATTTATTGTGATAAAAACATTTATTATTCAAAGGCCATAAGAATTGTTGCCATGTAATTTTATAAACTAGAATATTAAGTTATTTTGGGGCAATGAACGGCACATGGACCCTGTATATTCTAAAAGTGACTCGTATAATACGGATATCTATACTGGTAACACGGAACGTATCTACCGTGTTATAAAGGGGGGGGGTCTACTGTACACATACGCTAAGCCAATTCATATTAGCATAAGATCTAATATGTAGTACGTTGACTATGAATCAAACTATAAATTTAATTTTGTTATCAAATGGCATCATGTTAACAAATTCGATTCATTCGTGTGTCTTAAAATTAATTTTCTATTTTCAAAGATACAACTTTATAATTTTTAGAATGGAATGTAAAGATAAAGGAAACAGATCACTACAACTATTAAAAATGTTCACATGATTTGAATGAGATTTTCTCTGCTTAACAAATTCATTGAATAATCTACTCTCTTGTAGGGAAAAATATGATTAAAATAAGAAAATTTTAAAACATTAACAAAATATGAAGTGTTTTTATTTCTCCGTGATGATAATCATGTAAATAATGGCTACTTTGTTTTACATTCCACTGGCAACAAGCACACTCTTTCGGAAACCACGCCCTCTAGCTTGCATAAATAACGTTTCGATGACGTCGTCCACCGTAATATTACGGCCGTCAAAGAACGAGACCACTTTCCTAAGAAACTGTTACATTAATGGACACTTGGCGCATTTATCATCCCTGCAGAGGAAACCACAATACTTTTCACAAAGTTTTGAATAGTATTTTGTACCTTTACAGGCTCTAGTGATAGCGTATCCCGGACCTGTCATCTTCACGAAGGGTTCCATTATTTTGTTGGCTGGAATAGCGGTCATCTGTCTGCCGAAAGACAAGAAGGATATCAGATTAGAGGTAAGATACTCTTAGACCACAATTACATTTAAATGAGCTTGTAAGAGTAGGAACGTGGTTGACTGTTTATTAACGTCGCGCTTAATGGCAAATGTATCGTGCTTTTGAGATAGACTTCATGATTTTGAAATCACGATCAAGGGATTAGGACAACACATGAACTACCTACTTACCTAACTTACATCCAGAACTATGAACCAACATACATTAGTCCAGTTTACACGATGACTCTTTAGTTGTGTAAGGTTTTAGAGACGTCTTAAGATATGCGACTACCCTAAAATTGTGAATTTTGCCAAAAATTGACAAATTTTTTTTTTAATGATTTTATTTTATAGGCCATCTTATTAGCTTTATAAAAATACCAAGTTTATTATTTTCCATTCACTAGAACAAAAACTGCATGTGTTTTAGTTTAGACAGATGCCACTACTTTAAGCGAGATGTCATACTTTAAAATGCGTTTTATTCAAAATGGGTTTTTTTCGAAAAGGCTCGAACGAAGCCGGCGATTGCTCAAAAAGGTTTGAAAATAAATAAACTGAAATTTTTTGCGAATGTTCTGTATAATAGTAGAAGTGTTTTAACCTTCAGGTTTATCAATCACTATTTTACTACAAAATTTACAGTCCCTTATGTGAATATAATCACTGTATTTTTAAGCAATTTCATATAACTTTTCGTAAAAATTAAAATTTCTCTTATATGAAGGTCATTTCAAAAATGAATAACATAGCAACACATGAGAATTGAAAATTTGTTCATAAACGTTTGGTACAGAATGAGCCGCGCGTTTATGTTATTTTTTGTAAATTTTTACCCATTTTAGTAATAATAATTTCTTTGCCTCTTCTTAAGTTTATCATATTTTTCTTAAAATGTACTAAACAAATCTGAAAATCACCAAAAAGTCCCCATTCCTCCATTTAAAAAAAAGTTGTCGCAAGTAGTCGGATACCTTAAGGCATGGGCCAACTGGGCCTCGGTAACAATCTCGTTGTCGACTCAGTCTTAATAAGAACATAATTCAAATAATTTAAATGGTCAGTTATTTCCGGTTGTATTCTTCGAAACACTGAAAATTTCGAATGATATGTCAACTGGCGACATGTGATGACCATCGTCTATGAAGAAGCCTAGGCCTCCCACCATACACCATCATTGCTACTCATTCAGTTAAAAGGCGGCAGCCAGTCGAACAGGTTTATGCGATTGTAAGACATGTACATTTGTTGGTTTCGGTTTATTGTTCGTACGAGTATTTGACAACTTATGTTATGTGCTGTCTACTGTTAAGAGTCATAGGTGGGGCCAACATTTGTGCAGGGGCGTAGGACCTCAAGAAGTCTTAAGACGTTCCTCTCAGGATTCGAACCACGACGTGTTTGAAACAACGCTGCCACGAGACATCAAGCATTGACTGCCAGCCACCACCACTGTGTGTGTGTGTTGCCCATCCACATATAAGCAGGCCCATGCATTTGTTTATCTCTGCGCGAGCATTCAAATCTGGAAGTGGCTTAAGAAATTTATAAGTAATGCATAAAACACAAAATAGCTGATTAATTCCAACCTGTTCATTTACAATAGCGATACACAGTTTCAATTCGATTTCCTCAAACTAATCTTTCCACCCATATTCCTGCGACCGCAGATGGTCGGCGCTGTCGAACCTGGGGTTCGAATTCTGATGCCACTGAAGACCGTCATGTAGAGAGGATGACGGGTGTTAAATCGGTCATCGCTCAAAGGTCCTAACGTTGGAAGGGTGTGGAAGAATCGAAAGAACTGTGCTAGCTTGGGTGTCCACCTCGTCACTTGAATGTAGATCCAAAATTACGAATTCAGTCACCAATAGTCCCTGTGTAGTTTCGAAATGTGACGGTAATGAAATAATCAATCGCGTGTTTCATTCGAAGACCGAGTTATCGAATTCAGTTATCAACAGTTACATCCCCTTTGGAAGAGCTAGTAACAACTCACAACTTTTTTTTTTGTGATCAAAAGTCCCTGTGCAAGTGCTAACATAGCCTTTTTAAGCTACCCGAAACTGTTGTCGATGGATCTCGAAATTTTGGACCTCGGTCAAATGACAAGGATGACACCAGTGCCAGTATACCCCTCTCGAAATTCCCTTATCAAGCCAACGAGAGGACTTTTGAGTTACGACATATTTAACATTCAACCCCTCTGCAAGGTGGGTCTTAAGAAGAGTGAAGTTTACCGGCTCATAAAAGGGAGGGGGGGCTACAGCAATATATGATCTTTCACCCAATAAAAGAAATTACAAAACTAGTATCGTAAGTTTATGTTGCAACTCAATCTATTGGCACCATTTATAACTGCGCTATGATCACGTGATGAGGACGGCACCTAAGCGATTACCTGATTCTCTTAAATTTCATATTGCACTACACTTCTATATACTAAGTTCCAGCATTCAACACTCCGAACAACGGGTATTTAGAGAAATCAATGTTCTAACACGAATTTCGAGTTGGAAAGCCGATTGTGTCATGAAACAAGAAAGACCTTTTTTTACTCATTCAATGCAGTCACAAAAACAATTATAATCATATTCCATGTGAAGTCACACTTCCAAAAGAAATTTATAAAGTTCTCTTTCTCGACATATATATATATATATAAAATAATGCACCGAACTAAGCGATTGGTGGGACTGAGTGATAACTGTGTGAGTCGGCATGATTTCTCATATAAGTTATTTTAATTGGGGCTGGAGAATTTTTTTTTTTTTTTTTTTTTTTGAAGAAAAAAATGTTTAATAAAATCTTAGATAATACAGATACAAAATTGCAAACCAAAGTTATTCAAAAGTTGAAAGTTTCATGAAATTTGACAAAGTAGTCTGCCGGCTCAAAGTTTTTTCCTTTTTTTTTTCTCCGGCAAAATTTTCTCGTAGCATGCTAATTTTTTTTTTTATATTCCTTGTTTCGTTTGCTCTTCGTTAGAGTCTATATTTTCTAAAATTTGTAACAATTCTTTAAACTGAGGATTTCTGTCAAACATTCCCAACCATCATTCGCTTTTTAAATAGAATTGGTCTAAAGACTCAAGTTCTTCAGTCTTAAGGCCTTATCACACGTATTTTTATTTGGAGCAATTTTTCTTTCAACCGACAATTTCGAGCAATTTTTACTCAGTTGACATAGCAAACGGCTTCGAACAACTTCTTGCTAGTGAGCTGAAAAAGTTGTCCGAAATGAAAATTGCTCCAAATTTCAGGCAATAGGGTTCTTTGTCTCCTACGCGATAACAAGATGACAGCCTCGTCTTCGTCAAGCGCAGTATCAGAAATTTACGTATTAAAATGGAACAAAATGATGGAGACCGCTTTGATTGCCGAAGTTAAAAAATTTCCATACTTATGGAATCCTTAAAATCCTTTCGCAAAAATATTTTTTAAAAATTAGCGAGTGCGGAGCGGCAAGTAATTTTTCAATGTGGAGATAGAGCTCAGCTGACGTCAGGGCATGTTGTTTTGTTTATAAAAACCTTCACTCTCAGCTGCTTCAAAAAATTGGGCGAAAGGGTTGTACGAAAAATGCGTATGTAATAAGGCCTTTACTCTTGCATTTCTATGGAGCTTATCAATTGTCAGCTCCTAATTGTGGCAGTTTTTGAACGTCATCACTGTCCACTTCTGAACTTATTTGCCTGGAAAGATCACATTACCAATCTCCATCTGCATTTCAGTGGTTTTAAAAAAAAGACGAATTGACAAGATTTGAAAATTGCGTAAGTTGAGGTATAACTGTATATTTGTTTCAAATAAAAGTATTTTAATATTACTCGGGGTAATACATAAATTTGTTCACCAATTCATTAACCAACAATGTTGCACTTAAAAGAAGCACGAGAGCTATTGGAGCCGGACCTCATAATTGAGAACCGCAATCAAGTGAACAGAATAACATCTGAGCTGACAAGATTCTTTTAGCTTCCTCATCACATAATCGTGAGGACTTTGGGCCTCGACATATTTATCGTGCATCGGTTTTTAATAGAATCAGGTTTTGAATTAGCGATTCGAATGAAAGAATAACACACCGGGGCCACGAGCCCACAAACTTGTTTTCTCGACTACTACATCCCACTCGTCCATTCATAAACCTTTTTGAAAAATAAAAACAAAAATTCATGAATTTCATTCAAAACAATTTATTAATTCGCGATTAATTTGCACGGTATTTATTCTTGTTTTTAAAAGCAATTTTATTTTTTTTTTAGGATTTTACGGGTGATGAAGTACATAACTCGAATGCGAAAAATACTAATGAAGAAAAAAAGCCGTGACAGCAATGATAAAAAATGTCACCGATAACAAATGAAGTGCTGAATACACAGCAACGATTTAATTCGATTTTAAGCAAAGGAAAAAAAATCTGGTTTAAATTGAAAGATCTTGCAAAGTGTGACTAGAACTGCAGAGGAATTTTACATTTCATCAAACTGAAAGTAAATAAAATTAATTAAAAAAATTCGCATCATCTATCGAATAATCACAGAAATATAAGATTCTAATAAATACAGTTAGAACATTCGAAACTTTTCTCGAAACATCATTTACGTGATTTTAATGATTCGTTGAAATTAGACAGCCAGTTAAGGAAAGAATTTAAAACTTAACTATACATAAACTAAACTCAGTGGCACAACAACCCGTAGAGGGACAAGTCCTACAGTGGTCAACTCAATTAAAAACCAAGTTTCACAACACTGTAGTCAGGGTTGAAATGTTTCATTCTAATAAATACACACCAACCAAAATGACTTATAATATATTCTAATATTTATATAAAACGAAATTTGAAAATGTGCAGTACCAATTACGTTAATCTGTTCACATATTTGTGTGTAGGTTATTGCATTTTATTTAACTAGTTATTTTATTATTGTCACATTACAAAACAATAGAGCTATGTATAAAGTATCTTGTAATTCTGAACCACGATCAGAGGTGAGTGACATTTGCGTGTGGTTGGACCCTACTCTCCAATTTTTCGAATTATGCCACCAACATACGGAACTGAAAGCTTCAACAGATTTCATGTGTATCAGCCTCTCTACACAGCGGTCTTCAATAACCAGGAGTTAGAGTTTTAATCCACCGGGGGAAATTAATAGGGAAAACCTCTCAGATGTAAACTGGAAGCCTAATAAAGAGGCAACACACGTTTTCCTTGTCTAAGTGTATTTGTGTATGTTCCCGTTCTTTCATGTTCTTGTATGTTTCGTTGCGTGTCTTCCTCAATAAAAACATTTGATATTGTACCACCTTGCCATAAATGGATTATTTCAGTACACTACACCATAGATTAAACACCAGGATTCAACCGAAACAATGCCAGCCACGATTTTGATGCCATGCCCACTCGACAACAGCAGTCAACATTCTTATTTTAACTGAAAACATTTTACAAAAAGAAAATTATGAAGCAAAATGAGTCATCTTATTCTGATTGTTTTCTTTCTAGTGAAAGCATCTACATTTGTTTGTAATTTTACTTCAATTTCTCATTTCATAGGTTCTTGCTTATTCTTAGATAAAAAAATTTTATATTCAGAAAACATTTTAATAAAATTCAAAGCGTAAATTTAGAACACATACAAACATGATATAGAACTGTGCTCCTATATTTCCTACTTTAAAAATGTTTATAGGACTTCTCATACTGGGTTCCAATGTATAGTATATATTAAGAAGCATATTTTTATAATTTTCTTGTAATGTCACAAATAGCTCCTTTTCATTAAAATTTTATTTGATTTTAATTTACCTCGCTCTTTGAGGCAACACAAGAGCTATTTGCAATGGACCTCGTAATTCTGAACCATGGTCAAGTGCCAAGGACGACACAAATTGATTGCATTGTTTTTTTCAGATAACATGGAAACCAAAAGATACATATTTTTTTCTTCCTTCAAATGGGCTGAATTTTGGCAGCTAAGCCTTTGCAGACCAGGCAAGTCCCCAAGTGTGAGAGCCATTTCATTGGTGGGCGCCAACTAGTGGCTCCTGCTACTAAATGTTTGATGTTAGAATATAAAAAAAATAATAATAATATATCTATGTAATCCAGAATTTTTAATTTAACATATCTATAAAATCAAAAACAAATGTTAAATTAAAAATTGAGGAGGGGCATTATGAGTTTGAGCTGTAAGAAATAAAGTTGATGGGAAGAAAAGAATTAACAAATGTTTGAAAAATTATATATTGCAAATAGATCATAGTTATATTTTTAGTAAGGTGGTATTATAAACCCAGAAGATCTTTTGACACTAATATCAGTATATTCCAAAGAAATTTTAAATTGAAACACATATTAGATTAATACATAAATTATTACAACATAAAATTCCAGTCACAAATAAAACAAAAAATCAGTTTAGTGGTCATGCATAAAAATATTTTAATAAATACAGAATTTTTTTTTTAAAAAACTAGATTAAGTACAACTAGTTTCATATCTCTGTTGACATATATAAATATACAGATAGTATAATTGTGACATTGATACCTTTGTTACTACAATCATCTACTTTTCAACAATCATGAAACATCTCAGTCAATAAAATGAATAATATAGTAAGTAATACATCAGACACTGACAGAGAGAGTCAACAATATTTACAAATAACTCTTAATGCTAATTTTTCCAAAAACAAGAATATTACAATAACAAATTTGTATAGTTTAAAAATTACTCTTTTCTCCAACTTCTTGTCTCAGCATACCAAGAAAAAGGTTTAAATGAGAGGAAGAGAAAGAAACTGTGATTCTGATAACAATTATGAATAATCATCTTTGAGAAATAAATAACAAACTAATAACAATTGTGATTTCTGCACACATAAAGATTTAGTTTTATATTAAGAAATAATGAAATACAAACAATATTTTAAAAGCAAGATTCACAAATTCTTCCACTATAACAGGAACATAAAAATAAAATATCTATCAGATATATCACATAATGTCAAATGTAATATTTTTGATTGATGAATCTGTTTCTTACTTTCATGGTCATGCACTACTGTACAGTTTTTTTTTAACATTATTTTGATAAAGTGTTTATTACATCATAGATACAGTATTATATACTTCAGCATTTAAAAGGCCTAAGTGTAGAATTTAAACATGATAAAATTGATAACATACACTTGAAGGAATATCCTAAACTTCTCAGTATAGTAAAATAATACATCATTAATAATTAAATATGATTAATTAAATTTAAATTTTGAAATGAAATTTTTGTACAAAAAATGAATAAAAGTATGCATGAAACTTATCTTTATAGTCTTCAGTTACATGCAAAAAAAAATACAAAGCTAATTTTGCATAGAATGCTTCTTATAAACATCGATTTAATACTTCCTTTATAAATTATTCCTTAACATTGTTCCTTTTGTTAAGAAAATATTAATACAGTTGGGAAAAAATTAATAAATTTCCAAAAAAAATAATTGCAATAATAAAATTTGCATTAAAAATAATATTTTATGTTTATTGACAAATTAAAAACAAATTTTTTAAAATCATTCTTCTGAAAAAGACTATTCTTGAATTTGAGAATGAAATACCATTCTTTTATAAATCAACTCAAGAAAGGGAGAGAAGCAGAGTTATAAAATATATTACTTTTAAAAATTTTGTGAGCCAATATTTCTTCTAATGTGAACACATAAAAAGCCTTAATAGATTTAGAAATATATTCAATCAATAAGAACAGTATCAAAAAGAAATACTTTTAGGAAAACCTCATAATTTATAAGCTCAACATTAATACACAGATGCCTCAATATTTACATCACCATTGATATTTTTTTCCTGTACAAATCTAAACATTTTACTTACTGCTGATAATGAAGATGTGTTCTTAATGAAATAGTTTACATTTAAATTTGTAGCTATGTTAGCAAACATAGCATTAATAGGAGTTTTTTTTATTATTATTTTCAATTCCTATTTATTGATTCCTAAAAAATGAGAGAGCAAAAATATTTCATTTTACATCAATATTTTAATTAGCAAAAACATTCTAAAAGAATTTCCATAATTGGATACAATTATTTCAAGATATTACTTAACACTTCATATTGTACTAACAACAATTTTACAATATGATAAAAGGCACAGATTTCATAAAGGCAATAGTTCAAATGGTTAACTTCACATACAAATTTTCTCTATAACTATTTTTTTTTACTTATATACATTGAAAACTATTTAAATTAATTTGTATTATATTTTATTTATATACAACGAGACATACTGGATAAAATCAAGATTATTTTTCCCCTTCTAACATAAATTCAACTTTTTTGCCCATCAATCATATACCACCAAATTGCCTTTGGAATTTCCAAAAGGCTTTTCAAAGACTAGTGCATTCTGTGTGCCCCTGTGTATGTAAGGATTAATTGAAGAGAATTTATTCTAAGATTTAATTTTAAATACATAAATATTTCTCAAACAATATTACCAAAAGAATGAGGAATGTTGCAAAACAGGATGCAATGAAAGGCGGAAGATATTGTTCAAATATGTCATCAGTGCAGAGATTTTAAAAATTCTAAATTTATAAATTTTTTTTTTAAAAAATGAGATTAAGTATTAAATTTAATAATAAAAAAGATGTCTACAGTATTATTACATGCATGTTTCTAACAAAATACAGAGTGAGAGTATAAAATATTCAGCAATGTGTAATTAAAATTATATATGGAATATAAAATCATTACACCCACACCAACAATAAAATCTAAATGTATAAATTACATTAATTTACATACACTATTTGTAGACACTTATCGAAACCCATACTGAAATAGCCTTAAAAGAAAGTGCTACATTACATTTGTTCTACCAGTATGGGATGTTTCACAGTCATACAATATATATTTGTTCCCAATAATTTTTACATGCAATGACGAGATTATGTTATAGTCTATGTACTAAAAAATAGTTAGCATGAAAAATGTAACAAATAAAATCATAGTTATAGCTTATCAACGTTCAATATAATACTTTGTAAATGTTGTTGTAACAATATTTTACCATTTAAAATTTTTAAAAAAAAACTATTTATGATTTTTTTTTTTAAATTGTTATCAATGCACCTTTTCAAACCTTGAACTTAAAAATCAATGCATATTAATTTTTTGAATAAAAATCTTTGAATAGTATAGGCTAGCATAAAATTATATAGATATAAATACATTAATTATGCCAAAAAAAAATTTCTATTAAATTAACAATATTCAGCAAATTCATTTCACACATGTCTATAAAAAAAAAGAGATAAAATATTTAAATAACCTCACTCTCTAAGCAATCAAGTAAGTATCCCAAAAGTAACAGTCAAGTATTTTATTATACTCTGAGCATTTGATTTATTTAAAAATATATCATCTTAATGAAAAACAAATTCATACATATATGGATAAAAAATTCATTAACATTTTGCAAATTTTATTCTAAGATATAAGGAAACAAAGAAAAATGCATTCAGTTTGATAAATATTTAATTTATAAATAGCAATTTGTCAAAGCATTCAAAATTGGCAATGTCTTCACATAAAAACTATATACAAAACCATTTACAATGTAAAACTCATATATACTATAAGATACATCATTTTTGATTGATCCATATTCACATTCTCACAGATTTTTATTAAAAAATAAACTTGGGGTTTACTTTGATAAGTACATAAATAATAACATATGTTGAATAAATATTCTTCTTACAGGACATGGTACATTTCACTCACCAAAAAAACACTCTATGAAATAAATTTTAGGAGTACATATTTTAATTCATACATAAAATTTGAAATGGAAAACAAATAAACCAGGAAATACCAAAAATGAATTTATAATGCTTTATGTTATCTTGTTTGTATTTATAATCTTTTAAGGCTTGTTTAAATTTGTCATCTTGTATGATAATACTTAAAACTTTTAAATTATATCTTCTATTAAACAATTTTTATTCATCCTAATGGAGCTCTATATTAAGCTATCTTTATTATATATAATTTTTTAAAGTTTTCAACATGCATCATTTCTAGTTTAATAACTTTATTTCTTTATATAATATGAACAATTTTATAAAATTCATCCAGGTCCTTAGTCATACAAATTCAAATCATACTAATTTACAAATATAATTTTGTAGATTAAAATTCCATAAATCAATTGTAATTGAGTTTTAAAATTGTGTATAGGAATCCATTAAAGAGAAGAAGTCCAATTAATGATGTTGCCAATTTTAGAACTTAGTTGAGAAAGTTGAAAATTTTGATAACTATAAGAGAAAAAATAGATAGAAAAACTAATATCAAATATGGAGTAATTTTAAAATTTATATCTTGATAATACTAGCAAATTTTTTTAATAGCAACTTTTTCTGAATCAACTGAACAATAAAAAAAAATACTTACCAATAAATACTTCACACATGTACCACACCCTTCAAAAAAAAAAATAATAATAATGTTTCAAAAATTACGTATAAAAATAATTTTAAAATTCCATTTGGTCCATCTTGATTGAAACAATAGTCCAAAAGACTCACTGCAGCATCTGTTTCTTCCAGTTTGAATTTGGTCCTCTCAGTCTTGTTCATGTATCTGTACAATGCATTAAACTGAACATGTCAACATCTGAGGAGAAGTATAATCATTGCAAATATCACAACAGCCACAGACGCCAGAAGAGGCACATCACGAAATAGACCACCACCATATGCGACTTCATCATGCGGGGGAATATACTGCAGAGTTTTGGTTTAATTTTCAAAAATTAGTACCAACAAAGAGCGCTATCACAGAAAAATTAGTATGCTACATGTGTTAGATAAGCAAAAATAATAGTGAAACCCCAGTAAAAGAAAAGTTTTAACCCCATGGTTTAAAAAGATTGACAAATCCACAGGCTAAGCAGAACTATTAGATTTTAAGTAACAGAGGAGAATGCATAAGCATAGCATAATTTTTTGCAAATTTTAAAATAAAAGCTATAAGCAAAAGAAAATATTTAAACTTCAGATATAAACAACAATTATTAAAATTTCTAGTTTTAATACTAATTTATATTTTTAGAAGTTTTAAAATATTAAAAATATATTTTTACAAAAATGCAATTTCAAGTCTTATAAAGTTATGCAATTAAGGAAATAAGATTCAAGTAGCATAACAAATAAATGCTACTTAAAATCATTCTACTAAAATTGAAGAAATTTTATTGCAATAAGAAACAAAGAATTCAAAGGAAGACTGTGTTTTGGATGGAATTACAATAAAAATATAAACTTTGAAAAAATTCTTAATTTAAATTTTACACACGAATATTGATTGATCATTAAAATCTTTGGGAAGAAAATTAACAATTTTTGTGTTTTTCCTTTTTTTCACAAATATATTTACATTAATTTAAATATTTTTTTTTTAAAAAAATAACTATAACAAAGGCACGAGATTTTTTTTTTTGCCTAAATTGATGACATTTGAATTAGTCGATTAAAATATCTATTAATAAACCTAAAATACTAAGACATTCACCGAATAAAAATATCAAGTATATAAAACATTTTACATAATTGAGACTGTCACTTGCTAGCTTAAATTCTAATAAAAATAGATATCTAATTCAAATCCAATTAATTATACATACATGTAAACTTCAAATAAGCCACCTTAAAACTGACAAGATTAACAATATATATAGATATCCAATTAAAGCTTTCATAAAATAATAATTTTTAATGAAAACCATTTTTAAATAAATATGCAAAAAGGATATAAAATATAATAAAATCATCTAATAAAAAGTTCAAGTAAAATTACATGCAAATTAGCAAAATATGAAAGCAAATTTTTATATTATCAATTTTAAATTAAAAACCTACCATTATTTTAACTATTAACAAATTCTAATATCAACATAATGTCACTAAAAGGATAAGTTCATACACGCATTCAATTTCTTCAGTAACAAATTACATCCAAGAGTATTTACAACTTAAATATTTAGCATGAACTTTTTGTTAATAAAAATGTTTTTTTTTTAAAAAAAAGGAAGGTAAATAAGTATATAAAAGAATAAAGAGAGGGGGAAAGAAAACATCAAATTATAAAAAAAAATTAAATGTAAATGTTAGTCTTTTACAGCAAAAGAGTAGAGTTGTGCAACTGCAATTTAAGCTAAGCAAGCACAATCTCAACCATTTGCTAATCATTGAACAATAATACTGTATTCACAGGTGGGCAGAAATGTTGGCCCTTTTGAAAAGGCTTAGTTAACACAATCATACAATCTTAGTTAACACACCTACAATCATAGGCCATACAGTTACAGTGAAGGGAAAGTCAAGTGAGTGCAAGAGACAGGAATAGCATCCTCAAAGTCATGTATAGTTTAGAATTTTGTCACTTTAACTTACTTCAAATGGGTCACTCACACCTAAAATATCATCAAATTCTGAGCTTATGTAAAACAGACGATAACGTCCAGGAATGAGCAAGGTTTGATCAGCAAAAACAACTCTATACCAAGGTCCTTGGTGCTGGCGCATTGAAAATGAAGATGTTGAGACTTGTGAATCATTTTGTTCATCCTGACTGTATGATTCAGAAGGAAGCACAGGTGTACTGCTAGATGGCCGTACAGGTGCCCAAATATAACAAACATGCTCCTCTGTGCTAGAATAATCAGCCTAAACAATTTTTTAAAAAAACTTGATTAAAACATGTAAAATATTGATTAAAAATATTACAAAACATATCTCTTAAAAATCAGTGAATTAAAAAAAAAGATTTTGCTGTTTTTACACAATCACAATTTAATATTAATTATTTTTTAAAAAAAACAGTTATGTGGTTAAAACTAAAAGTGAATTAAGCCCACAACCTAAATTTAAATAAGTCACATATCTTTTTTCAGTATAATTTCTAAAACAATTATAATTAAAAAAATACACACACTTTATTCAAGGAAAATTAATGTGAATTAATATATTAGTTATCTAACTTTTATATAAATTGAATGAAAGTTTTTATTACACATACACAAATATATATTATAATACTAGCTTTTACCCGCGGCTCTGCTCGCGTTGATGTCTTTAAATAACCGTCAAAGTCGTAATCATTATCATTAGAAAGTAAATAATATAATATGGTAATTTTTTTATTGCTTGACTGGAACCAATAAAATTTAAAAATTCTAAAATTGAGCTTAGTTTAAAAAAACTGAAAACGTAATTTACTATAACAATTAACAACAAATATTCAATAACTTAAACTATTAATATTTTTAAAAATCGAAAGTATCTACGTTTAATATATAATTTCTCTTTAAAAGAACTCAAAACAGAATATTATTCTAAGATGCTACTGTATACCAAATTACATGTTCTTCCGTCAGTTGCAAATATGTGAAGATTTGGGCATTGAATACACCGATCAGGCTACATATTGTTGGTCATGGGAAAAACATTGGTTTTTTAAATGCACCCCTGCTACCTGAAATGTTAGCTTTGTTAATAGCAACAGTAAAACTGAAAATTGAACTTGTTTGACTTGAAACGGTCAGTGGGGATACTTGGAATTCGAGGTATGATAACACTATCCCTTTTCATGACATATGTTCAAATATTGGCGCCAAGTATATTCTGCATCAGTTTTGTGGCTATGTTCCTTTACATAGTCGAGGAGCATCGAGATTTTGCATAACTGGTACATTTAGGATAAATTCTGTTACTTGATGTTACAATGCTATAAAATCGTACTTTAATTCTCAAATAATTTCACTATCGAAGCCATTTCCGTCAACACGTCTAGGGCTAATCATTCCAAAATCATGTAGCTTCTTCCTAACCATTCTGAAAACCTTTATTGCGTTTCATTGTAGATGTGTTCATTGAGAGGCATATTTGGTTGTTTTTCATCGCAAAATATCTTCCGCCATGTAGTCTTTGTACTTATTCCGAAAGGTTTGAGGATTAGAAAGACCAAAGATGAAATAAGTCGTGCGTAAAGCTCCCTAATTTCCCCCTATTTTGGCCAGTAACATTGTATGGAAGCCTCCATAGTACATCTTCAAAGTAGTACCTCCATGTAAAATATCTGGTTCAGTATAAGTGAAAAATTTTGTGCAAAATATGAATATTGTATAATTAGGTTAAGAAAAATTCAAAGTGATAAATACTTTCAAAACTACACTAAAGTAATCAAAACTTTTTATGAAACTGTCAATTAATGTTACCATAGAATTTTCAATATCACGCGCATGCAATTCGCTAAAACTTTATTTCGTTTCCCTCTTTAAAAAGTGGGAGAAAATTTGCATTAAAATATCTGGGATTGTCGGAATAGAGAACTTCTTAGCCAACTTGGCGATGTTTCTCAAAGTTTGAGTTTGACATTTAACAAACGTAACGTAATAAATCTTAGACGTTTAATAAAAAACCATTTAAAAAATTGCTTTTTGTATAGATGTTAAATTACACTATGTTGCAGTTATTTGTTATAAATGTGAGAAATTTTTTATTAAAATCCCATTGTTAACAAATGCATAATTTTGCGCCAACTTGGCGGGGAGTAAGCAACGTCAACGTTTTACCCGCATAGTTCCTGTTCCTGTAAGAATATTGAGATAAAATATATCTTATGTTACTCGCTGATAATGTAGCTTTCCATTGGTGAAAGAATTTTTGAAATCGGACCAGAAGTTCCCAAGATTAGACGGAACAAACACACAGACAGACAAAAATTTTAAAAATTGATTTTTTTTTATATAAGTACCGTATATATCTTTAAATGCCTTTAGAAAAAGCTGCTAATTTGAAATTACAGACACTTCAATTTTATTTATTTATATAGACAACTAAATAGAAAATCAGACCAAATGAAACACTATAAGAAAATTTATTCCAAAAAAATGAGAACTCAAAAAAGCAAATCCAATATTGAACACCCAACATTTAAATTAGAAAGTTCAGGATTTAAATATAACTGCCAACTGTTTTAAGGTGCTAAAGTTTTCACTTTTATTCAATATTACCCAGTAATATACATATAAATAGACCACAAATCAAAGTGTTTCTAAGTTAAATTTATATTTTCAACACAATTGTTACTCATACAAGTAAAAAAAATTTACATAAAATATAAAAACTTAATATATATGCATATAATTAATATACATAAAAAGAAAAATACATTAATGTATTACATACTACTGTATATCTGTTTGAGTGTATTATTGTTTTCTTTTGTTTATTACTATTCCCATATTTGCTATTTATATTTTTTTATTGTAAATTACTTAGATTTAAGCTGGGGGAAAGGTACAGATAATTTCTGCCTAAGAAAATACAAGAGGATTTTTATATAAAAAGCATTTTACAAATTAAAATATAAACAATATATACTCTGAAAAGTCCAATCCAATCCCAGGTACTAGGTTCAGCTCCTTCACTAAAAGTATACCAAGCAGCACTGTCCGAGTTCACTCTCCAATCCTTTATAGGCAAGAAAAACACTTGCTTTTCTTTTGGCTGTGAAAATACCTGTCACAGAAAGATAAACACAGATTCACATTTTAAGAACTGATACACATAGAACAGTACTGTTTCAACAACAACTACTTCAAAACTTATGCAAAATATTTTTACTTTTAGATCACCTCTTAATTTCTTCAATTCTTTAAGTGCATAAGTTGGTTTAGTTCGAGTTTCTACACTATTAATTACAATAACAATATATTTCATTCCTTAAAATACAATAACTCTTTTTCCAGATCCTTCACAAAAATTAGATGTTTTTCAAATTTACACAAAATGCTGCCAAGATACCTATTGTTGCAAGAAAAATACAAACTATCGACAGTCTTCAGCATTAATTTACACAAAATATATCTATCACTGGTTTGGTGGCTTAGAGGTAGCATGCATGCCTTGTAAGCCTAAGGTTGCAGATTCGATCTCGGCTGGAGTCTATTTTTTGAATGGGAAAATTGTAGGCAAATATGTCATATATGATTACATGGCACATAAATGATTCCTTGAATATCAATTAGGCTCTGATACTTTTGGAAAAATTACATCATGGCAATATTTGACATCGAACAAGAGCATGAATTCAATAAATTCAAGCGTCAAACATTTGGTAGTGGAAGCCGCCACTAGATGGTACCACCAATGAAATGGCTCTCACACTTGAGGATTTGCAGTGTCTGAAAAGGCTTAGCTGCCAAAATGCAGTCCAATAACAAGACAAATAAATATATCTAAGGTTACGGTAAATGTTTTTCAAATTTATACAAAATGTTGACAAATAACTATTCTTTTAAGAAAAATACTAACTACTGACAGTTTTTAGTATTAATTTATGTAGAATATATCTAAGGTGGTCTTTTACATGAATAATACAATTAAATTGAAAAAAATATATTCAACTTTTGAGAACTACATAAGTTACTAAAATCTGCAAAGAGAGACATTGAGAGAAATATAAGAGAAAATGAATGTAATTCATACACGGGATAAAACAGAAGCAATACCAATGGAGCAACACAATCTAGATTTCATAATATTTAGATAAAAAATAAAAGAGAGAGAAAAAAACCTAAATTTATATTAAACTTAACACAAATATATATTAATTTATTGAATAATTATCGTAAAAATAAAATATATCAAATTGCTGAGTAATTCCATATAAAACACTAATTTACAAAAACTTAACATGAAAATTACCTTTAATAGGAAACTTGATGTAACAGGCTTGTGATCACTTTGTTTATATAAATCATGACTATTATAATGCAATTGTTTTAAACTAAGAGTTACATTATCATATGCATTAGGGGTGAAACGAAATAAAACCCTATCAGTCCAGGCTGGTTTCCTTTTCCTAAAACAAAAATAAAATTAAAACATAAAAGCATTGTAAATAACAAATCTAGTAAATCTTTTTCTTAACAAAAATATTTTCAAATGATTCATTCCAGAATTACTACAAGCTTACTATCAGAACTAAACTGTAATATAAAAATGCATTAACCAATGTGAATATATACAATATTAGCTTATATTATACTTTACAAATAAATATCTACTCCCATTGAAAAGTATATTAAATAATTAAAATAGTCAGAAAAGCCATTAAAAACATTTTTATCAGGTATATATGTAGCAACAAATAATATACAATAAAAGGCAAAGAATTGATTTATACAACCTGGTCATGCTACATTCCTGTTTCAAAATTTTAGCTATTTTGCCAGAAGATCAATTTTAAAATATTAAATATTTTAAAAGAAAACAAAATAAAAAAGTACCTTGAAAATTTTTCTAAAAAGGTACTTTTTCAGGGGGAAAAAATCCATATACTGTATAACTTAACTCAGAGGCCCAATAACCCATGAGGGCCAAGGCCTACTGTGCCCAAATCAGTATATATGACCTTGGTGCAAGAGCAGATGTTCTGGTCAGATGATCAGTCCCCCAGTGTTAGTTCCCCAGCATGTACTGTATTCTTGTGCATTATTTCTAAGTTTCCAGAAGACTTTGAGTTCAACAATTTTATGAGGATTTTTTAAATAAATATATATCATAGTGATAACATTTAGTGAGTAATTTGTTAACTGTGAAACTTTCACAATTTTGTATTATAAAAAGAGAGAAATTAAAAATTCATCACATAATATTAATATCAATAAAAAGGATTACATAACATTTTAAAATGAAAACTCAACAAGAATATTAAAAAAAAATTGATTGGAAAAGATACTGAAATTACAAGTGTCCTTTAATGATATAATTATAGATGTATTCGATAAAAACAATTTTGCATCTTTATATTTTATACATTAAAATCCATTTAGAAATCACCAACAATATACACAAACTTACGATATATCATAATCATCTTTGCCTATGTTATATTTATAAGTTGGTGCAAACATAGGAGGACTTTCAGAGAACTCAGAGAAAGCTTGGCCAAGTTTTATAACTTTACGAAGCTAAAATGAAATACAAGAATAACAATTAAATAAAGAGATTAAAAATCTTTAATTTATAAATTATTGAAACTATATTCTTCCAAGATATTTTTAGTTTCTTACTTGGTCTTTTAAAAGTAATTGGCTGTAACTTTTCTTTTGTACTAAATGTACTATTTCTTCGGAAGTGAATTCATCTAAACGGAAATTTAAATCCCCAAACCAAAAGGTATAACTGTTGAGAAGAAAATGAAAACACTAATTACTACATTATTTTTTTATAAATTACATCAAAAGCAATTATTTTAGTACACTTACTCATGAGTAATTATGTTTTCTGTCTGAGGATCAACAAATTTTTGATGGTCAAGAATAGAATTGTAATCCTATAAAAAGAAATGTTCCAAAAAATAAACTAATTTTTAAGCTATGATGAACTGAAAATTTAAGATTTATCTTCATTAAAGAATGTTTGGAAGGAATTAAATTTAAAAAAAGTAATATAAAAAATTTTAAGTCAATTCCTACTTTGAATGGATGAACAGAAAGTATTTTATTAACAATTGAAAATTTGAACAAGATATATATAGGGAAAGAGTGAACTATATAATAGTAGGAATTGAATAACAGTCAACAAAAACATCATTTCATATGAATATAATTTAGTATACTAAATTACAGTAATTATTTTTGATAGGAAAGGCATTATTTATAACGACCATGTACAATTGGCAGTTACAGCATTTTTAATTCTTAATTCATTTGTTTACTCTGAAAAGGAAAAATGTTATGGGTATGGAAATGTTTTCAGTCTTCAAGTTAATGTAATGCTTATTTGTATAAGTTATAAATTTAGCCCTATTGAAATTAAAGCTGCTGTAAGTATTATTTACTAAGATATTAAAATAATCATTACTTACATCAATTCTTTGTTGCAGTTCTGAATCATGAGCAGCAAGGTGACAGTTGACTATACAGATAGAGCAACCATACACATTAAACCTAATAGTGACTCCACCTTTATTACCCTAATGAAAGAATTTTAGTTATAAAATAAATAGCCCCATTTTAGAAGTTTTTATAAAAAAAACATTTATAATTCCCTAGACTTGCAGTTTATTTAAATTTTAATACAAAATATTTTTTTCATTAAACTGATTTTTTTAATATTAATATATATATCTTAACAAATTTTAAGATTAATATTATAATATTTATTCTTTATGCTATATATTTTTTTTCAATATGACTAAATAGCTTAACATTGATATAATGCAAAAGATTTCCAGTTCTTGAAGATATATACTTGTTGATTTACACATATGCTTTTGAATTTGAAACCTTTTTGTGGTTGTAAAAAAATGTTTGACAAAATCAATTTAATTAAGATAATCACAGAAAACAAAGTTTCAGATAAAGAAATAAGATGTTCTTGTAATTACCAATGAAACTCAATCAAAGATGTCAGATCGAGACCCATTCAATTAACCATGGCAAAGAAGCTGTATTATGCCTATCATTAGCTGCAGCTTTGAGCACCATACAGGTGACATAACATTTTGGCTCTGCTAGCAATAACATGAGTACTAACAGCATACACGTAATAAGAAATGCTTTTATTATGTTAGTTAAAATCTGAGTTTTTAATTTTTAAAACTTACAAAAGCAAAAGAATAAATGGTATAAAAGTAATACAAACTCCTAATAACATACCCACATTCCTCCTAGACCTGTCCTTGTATAACTGGTTTGCAGGCCTCTTACATGTGTTATATGTTCTCGTTTACTAAAGAGATACAAAGACATTCCTTGAAGTCTGATTTGTTTTAACTGCAACATTAAAAAAATACATTTTTAATTTTAAATAATTTTAAAAACTCATATTTTATGCAATAAACATTGTAAAAATTTGAAAAATAACGTTTCTAAATATTACAATTAAAAAAACTAAGTCATCTACATACAGTTTAAAAATAACAATAAACTTACTTTTACATAATCCCATTTTTGTAAAATATCTCGAAAAGCAACAACCCAAGGGTCTTCAACTATCATTTCAGCAAGAAGATCATGTGGTTTACAACTAACTTCTTGAAGACTTCATTTAGAAATAAATAAAAAGGGTAAGAATTAATATTCATTTATTTAAACTGAAAAATAACACTGAACACATATTGAAAGATGAGTATACATTACATTGTGCAATAACTATATTATTGTTTACATACTTAATACTTGTAGTTCACATTCATGTACACCCAATTCTGTTTTACCTTAATTTTCCTTCATCACGTTGCTTAAACACAATTCAGCAGAATCTTTAAAAAAATAAGGTAAAATCCTAGGAGAGTCCATACCCTTGGCCACAAATTGAAAAAAGCGCCAAGCTAGAACAAGATGGTGCCAAACGAAACCCGACAAAGGTGGCAATTGAATATAGCGGGACAAGGTAGATGTGTACTGAAATATATATGTAAGCAATACAGAAATTAATCAAATATATTTAAGATAAAAAATAAAAAAACAGCACTTACTTTCTTACTGCTGATCTTTTCCGAGTGGAGACCACGAGTTCTTTCTTATATTTCTGCAAATATCATGCACAATCACACTTTTGTTCTACATCTCCACTCAAATCCATCCAAAACAACACTCTTTTGTTCGTATATATAATCCCATTCGTTCATTACATTTAGGACATTCATAATTTGAAGCAATCAATCCTTCCTTCATACACCATTCAATCAATTCTTTCTTACCTTTCGCATTCAACAAAGTAAAAAGTTTTAAGATATACTCACTCACACACGCAGCCACACTTTCAGCGACAAAATGACGAATTTTAAAATGCTGTTCGACAAAATGGCAAAATATGAAAATTCCAGAAATAGTTAGATTTACCATATCTAATGTGTATGTATCAAAGTAAGGTTACCAAGGTGACACAATTATCGCCAACCAAAATAATTTGCGCCAAGGGTGTGGGATCTGCTAGGATCTACCAAAAATAAATTCTTATTTTACAGTTAATATAAGTATATAATCCGTCAATTTTTTAATGGATGTTTGATTTGTTCTCCATCTTTTTAATATACAGTATTTCTCAAATTACAACTTCAATACACGCAGAAATATTTCAGTCCAAAATCTATAGTTTAAGTAAGGTATTAAAAGGCGTATGCTTGAAGCAAATATAAAAATTGAAATAAAACTAAAGCAAAATAAAAAGGATTCATTAAGAAGTAAAAAATATATATATAGTGATGTCATATCAGTGATTATATACTTTTTTCAAATGAAAATAATGTACACAGTATAATACATTTACTTTTAATACATGAGTACAAGTATAAACTAAAAGCAAACCTTCAGATGCTTTTATTTTTATAATTAAAGGACAATCCTAAGAATTAACAAAGCTATATGTGTAATGTTTATAGTTTTGTATAAGCTATACATTTAAATTTCTGAAGGAACATATGAATTTTTTAAAAAATATGTGGAAATTACTCTATGGTTAAACAAAACAGATTAAAATGCTGATAATTTTCTATGCGAGCATGGAAAGTCAATAGTACTCGGAAATTGGAGAGCTTGCAATGATTCAGTAAGGTATAAGTGAAACCTCTGGACAAAATTTATCTAAAAGAGCATTAAGTAGAAATCGTCCTTTTTTTATTTTTAATGAAAATATTAGAAGAAAAAATAAGAAATAATGGGAATATGAGAAAACTTCAATTTCAGAGAATATCAAAAGTGACATATTTCTAAACTAAACCATTTGAAATTAACTGCTTTGAATGAGATATTTCAATAATCCTTGAAAATATGTGCACAGTAACTCTGAATATTTATTGCCAAATACTAAGTTGTATTTATTCAAAATGCATACTTACGCCAGCCCATAAAAATCTGGAATTTGAGAGACATCTACAGGATCTGCTAAACCAAGAGCTTCCCTTAAATCATCTATAGGTGGTCGTCCAACTACATTCCAAGTTAATAAATACAATCTAGAAGAGTAATTTAAAAAAATATGTTATACAAAATTTATTCACTATAAAAATTACTTTTAATACTATCACCATTAATGTTCAAACATAATTCATTTCAATAGTAATCTTTGCTTAAATAACAAATATTGAGGTTATAAAATACACAAAAATAAGTCACCTAAAGTTATCTAAAATAATATCATTTTCCAAGTGATAATTTATAAGATTCTTTGACAATAAACTGTACATTTCTTAAAATCTTAGCATTTTATTTTTAAATTTCCTATTTATATACACTTGATTTGCATGAATTACTCATTAAATCTTAAGATATAAACATATATTCTATACACAGGAACCCCACTTTCAAATTTCATCTCATTTTAAACATAATTACATCATTAATCTGTATCTTGATGGATTCTGAAATCTTAAACTATGAACTCATTTGTCTGAATAAATCTAAATAGCTAACAATTACTTTTGAAATCCTCGTAGGATAAACTATTCTTGAGTCGTCAGAGAATAGAAACTTGACTAAAATATTAGATTTACATTTAAAAAAGAAAAAAAGGGACCTAGAAAAAAAATTTATTGTATTTTTTCAAAATTATTAGTCACAAACTTCTTTTTCATTTATTGAATTAAATCTGAAAGGTCTCCACAAGACATTGCACAGTACAACTTGAGAAATCAAGCCTTTTACACATTTGTGTGTATATACAGTCAAATTTGTTTTGTTATAATCCTTTTTTAAAGCAGTCTTTTTTTTAAAACTTTATGGGCCTTTTTAATGCATTTTTAAAAGCAATTTGTGATATTTGACATTATGATTCAGCATAAGTAAGTTTCCCATGAGATTATATAGACCTTTAACACAGCTTAGAATCACTTATATTTTATTGTGCATGTGTACAGATCGTATCAGCCAATTTTGCATACATTATTATCATGTGTTGATTCCAAAAGTGTTTAAAGCTTAATGGGTAAAACAGATGATTTTATAATAAAATGTCTTACAAGCATCTATATCCGAGAAAAATATATAATCTTCATTAAAACATTCTCACAGAGATTTGTTTTAAGGAAATCTGTAATTCTAATCATAGGATGAATATACGAAACACCTAAACACACCGCAAATACAGGAATTACATTAATATGCGTTTAAGACGTTGATTATGTAGTTCAATCCTTATGTGAGGTATCTTAGGGTCTATAGAGATAATGCATGAGAATAAACAAAACAGAATTAAATCTTTCTGTGCTCTTATAAAAGAATCTATATACACTTGCCAAGTAGTTTTGAGACATGAGGCTAATTATGCGAGTTCCAGTATAGAAGGTGGAAAAAATTAATTTCATTATGGGGAATTATATAAATTATGGGGGAAGGGTCAGTTACAAATATATTCCTGGTTATAATATTGTTGCTTAAAATTACCATTATTTGGAATATACACAGGAATCTGATGCAGCTATGAAAAAAGCTTGAAGGGTAGAGTTAAGATGTGAGGTTCAGTAAGTATAGGCATGTTTGGTATCTGCAGAGCTATGGATCATAGCTTTATCCATCAGTTCTCTTCAAAGATTTCACAGCCTTTTAGGCTCTTAAAGAAAACACTTTCGCACTAATTTATAAAGCTAGAAAATATTTTCTAAGGAGGACTTTTTTATGTGATACTTATCTACCTTATTAAAAAAAATATTTCTTTAAGAATGAATAAAGATATCATTGGCTAACCAATTTATCAATTTTTTGAATGATTTTTTTGTGCATTGTTTATGCAGTCCTTACCCCCCCCCCTCTTCCCCCCTAAAAATAGATGATTGCAACATAAACACACAAACCCTTCAACAGCATACTTCCCAAATACACATATATTCATATGTAAATATAAATATCTGTACAACAATGAATTCCACTTGAAATTTTATAAAACAAAATTGTAAACTTTAGAATAGTTCATTTCCCCCATTTGCAATACAATACATTACACTTCGCAAAAAGACAACAGATAAGTTTTATACTAAGTTTGAAAACTCCTTAATTTTTTTTATAGTAGCTTCCTTTGCTTAAGACTCCTGTCATATTTTGCTTTAAAGACAAAATAACTAAGTATCAATCCTCTAAAAAATGTCTCCACACCAAAAAACTTTCAAACTGTAGTTCAAGCAAATCGTGTATTAAAAAACAAACAAATTTCTAAAAATTAGCAATAATCAAAAGAAAAAACAAACAGGATACAGATTCTTTAAACAATAACATAAAATAATTTAAATTTTACAAATATATATGTGTGATAGTTTCAGTGTTATTTTTTTCCTCCTTCTAATACAAACAGCACAATTCATTCATTCATTAATCATTAAAATGTGTTTGGTTAACATAATATGGTTGGTTAACATAAAAGTATTTGGTTTTTAAACATAAAGTCAAATTATAATCTATTTTACATTCTTTCCTTCCTAAAATAGCTTTTAATAAGGAAATTTGTAATTATCTTTATTTTATATTTTTTATCAACACATATTTCACATAGATATTATACAATGTTAAATATTTCCTCTATTTTTCAGGTACAAGATTTTTATTATATAAGAAAAAGAATTATTTTACTGTAAATTAGTGCTACCCATTTTTTTTAAAATTATTACTTTTACTCTGAGAAAAAAATTACATCCAGAACTGAATCATTCCGGCGTTTTATAGGAAAGTTTATTTATTACTTCCCAATTTTGGAAAGAAAAATATTTGATTTGGTTTATGATCCATTTGTAATAACCAATACATAAGTATATTAATTCAATTTGAATGAATAGGAAGAAATAATTTCACTCTGTAATATTTGAAATTTAGTTTTAAAACATTTAAAAGAGCCAATACATTTCAGATTGAAATTAAAGGAGACTATCCTTTAAAAGCTAAAAAAGCTTTTGAAATATTGTTAAAATTTTCTTTACACAAAGCATTCTATAATTTGTATGAATTCAGATTTTCTGCATTAACAAATATGAAAATGAAAAAAAAATTGAGACTTTTAAATATAGATGACAAAATGAGAGTGGCATTATCATTTTTACGACCACATATAAAATATACACATAATCAAGAATCATCAGGATCAAATTTTGCATTAAACATTATCTTATAATTCATAATTAATTACTCAATAAACATTTTGTTGTCTTTGCCATATATATTATTTTATATAACATAGAAAATTATAATCATAAACTATTTTACATAGTGTATTATAGATAACAAAAGTTATTTTAAATTTGCTTTATTGTTAGTGAGCAGCCAAATTTTGAAATTGTTAAAAGTGTATCACAACAACAACAACAAAAAAGGTTGAGAATCACTGTTGTAGATATCTCAATTATTAACTGTTCTTAAAAAGTGTCAGCATTAATTGCAACTTCCCTATCATAAGTCATTTGTAAGAATTACATCACTTGACAATAACTGAATTAAATAAGCTGCAATGTTTTATACTATATTTAAAAAATGTTCTAAAACAGAAAAAGAATAAAATTATTAATGCTATTGTAACCAAAACTAACGTTTAAAAAGTAATGCTTCCAGTAAAATTTAAAAATATATTCAAGAACAAAGAAAATTCCTCCATAACCCCTAACGAAAATATATCATGAAAAGATATGGAAAAACAAACCCCTTTACAAATTTAATTACCTTCAATTAAAAATAAGGGCATTTTTGGTAGAGACACACAAAGCATGCAGAAAGAATTACAGTTACTTGGTACTAATTTTACAGAATACTTCTGAAAAGCATGCTCAGAACTATGGAAAATTATTATAACTTAGATACTAATGCAAAAATGCCAAAGTTCAAGATAGCGTGCCAAGTTTGCAACTCTGATTTCGCATGTGTCGTACAAGCTGAATTAGTAACCGTGTGCTTTGTTTCATGTAATGCCATCAATACGGTTGTGATAATATGGACCACCAATACGGTTGTGATAATACAGACCACCAATACATTTGTGACCAATACAGACGTAAGTACCAATGGTTGCAATCAGCAATATTTTGCCTACATTTAGCAATTTAACACCTAAAACTGAGTAACTAAACATTACTCCTTTTTTTTCTGTATAAAAAAATTTTTAATTTAAAAAACAAATTTATGAAAAAAATATTCATACTCGCTTCAAAATTTCATGTGGTTTCAGTTGAAACAGATATTTACAAATTAAAGTGTTTCTGTAAGTACACAAAATATTTAAGATTAAATTAACATAATTACATCTTTAGAAGCTAACAGTAATTTTCCTCAGCTACAAATGATAATTACAAATACATGAACTTGTTTGATTTTAGAAATATGTTTAATTATTCAATTTTTTTTTTTTTAATCTCAGTATGCCTCAGACAAAAAAAAAAATTCAAATTGCATGCAGATGCCACAAGAATTTTCTTAGAGGTGTTCTTAAGACCTCTTTCATTTTTGGATATTTTGGAAGTTTTCAGACTGATAAGAGTTAATCTAGTCTTAAGTTGCTGAACTAGGGATCAGAAACAACAACAAATGATGGATTAAAATTAGTACCCAATATTCATCAATGTGATTGAAAATTTGGAATATATTTATATATAATATTATAATTTGCTATTTTGATTTTATAGTTAAATATTTTATGATAATTAGAAAACTTACTTTAAATCCATCAATGTGTTAACCATTGTTGAAGATTCGGCACTTAATCCAAAGATAGTCATTTACCTGAAATTATTAAAATAAGTATTATTAAAATTTAAAAATAAAAAAAAAACACTAGTAATATTCATTGAATTTGTCGGGAAATAAGCATGGTAATACAAATTAAAAAGCCTAGTAAATTATTTTTTCTTCTTTTAAAATTGATGAATAAACGAGATTTACGAAATTTTAAAACTGAGATAAGGGACAAGAGGAAAAGAAATACTTGATGCAATTTGTTGGATATAAATAGAAATTAGGACAAAACACTTAAAAACCAAATAAAAGAAATGAACACATTTAAAAGAGCGCATACCTTTGCAGATTAAATAATTCCTTCGATAAAGAGATACAGAAAAATTCCAAAGTAACTGATCTACAGAGTGTTTATTAGCATGAGATAGATCTAACCTTTGATCACGAAGAGTCATGTTTTGATATCCTTTCAACTTTCCTCTTTACTTTTAACAGTTACAGATGAAAACTCATGTCAAGGCGATTGGTCGCGAACTTTGTTGTTTGGAGTGCCGTATCCAATGAAGATTAAGTAAGAAATATCGATAGTGATGGATAAATTACTTAAAATAATCTTTACAAAAGATACTTTAAAAATGTCTCTCAACTTTTCTTTAATAAAAAAATAATGCCGACAAAACTAATTTGTGGGAAGATTCAGAATAGTAAATAAAATTTTCTTCCTGAGGAATTTTTGCAAGGACTAGAGATAAGCGTCATTGAAAAACTCTTGAATTTCGAAAAACAGGAACAATAACAAAGACAAACAGATGATATACATATGTTACCTAATATTAATGCTTTTAAACTTAAGAACTTAGCGAATAAGATAGATACTTTCAAAGATGTTTTGTTCTAGGATTAAATTCTGATATACCAAATGTGAACAGACATACAATTGAAATATAGTTCAAAGAAATTCGTTTTTAACTTAACACATCTAAATTTAACCTACAATTTTGCATCTAGTGAAAAGAAGCCCTGGTAACCAAATGATCATGGTCCCGAACACATGGCCAGAAAGTCATGAGTTTGAGCCCTGTGCCACCTAAAGCCCACCGTGTAGAGAGAGGCTGATGCACCTTAAATCTGTCATGGCTGAAAATCCTCACGGTGGAGTGGTGTGAAAGTAAGGAGAGTGGTATATTAACTCAGGTGTAACCCTCGTTATTTGACCAAGATTCTAAATTGTGTGGTTCATTGCCAATAGCCCTCGTGTTTCTGTATTGTGCTGCGTTAATCAAAAAATCACACGTAGTAAAATGACAAGATCGAAATTTAGGTCAACCATTAGTCATTTAATCTGCAGCACATTACACATTTGTCAGATAGTTTTTTGGGGGGATTTAGAAAACCTGGGTTATAGTTTCGCATTAATTAAGGGACATTTACACTGTACGTTTCAAGCAATATCGACCACATTAACCCTATTTTTGCAAGTTTTTAGATGTTAATTGAAGTGGCGTGCTTATCCGGAGGATAGAGCCTGGTACCTTCGGTTCCGTAAGCATGTAACATACCACTGGACAAAAATGATCACTTCAGTCTGGAGGCTGTTACTGGCTTATGTAGATGATACCACTACACACTCCCCCACCATTGAGTCGGATAGGCGAACGAACGATACAGTTGTTATGTCGAGTGTGTTGGGTGAGTAGTTGTTGCTGTAATTTGAGGAGTTGCGTCATGTGAGACGGACGACTTAGCTGCGCCAAGTGAGTCTTGTTTTGCTCTGTTTGTGGATAGATGGTGCCACGACAGATCAGAAGGTTGTATTTCAGAATTCAGCCACGGTAACCAATGAAGTGGAGCGCATATCAGGAGGATAGAACCCACAATCTTTGGTTCCGTAAGCACGTAACATACCACTTGACCAAAATGATCACTTCAGTCCGGAAGCTGTTACTGGCTTATGTAGATGATACCGCTACATTAATATTTTGTAATGCATCCCATAATCATTTTATAATGCGTTTCAATTATATAAACTGTTTTAACAATACAATTGCATTTTTATTATAACAGTTTTTAACTATACGGTAAAACTGTATTATAGCTTTTGAGTGTACTTTAATAGTATACTTCTTCAACTCACTTATTTAATAGTTTATTACGTAACTCTGTGTCCCACCAACTATACAATGAGTAAATAACAATGTAGTTTAATTATTTATTAATTATTTTTTCTACCGAAATAAGAAATGTTAATATGTTGCCCATTTTCTATGACAAGTGGACATTTTTTATTTACTCAGGGGATGAATATTGTCGTATGACTTCAGAAAAGAGATAGATATAGCCTAACCGCAGCATCTGATATACACCATGACTTTAAAATTTAAACGTGAATTTGCATGGAGGGTGTTCATATGTACTAAGCTCGAACTCATAAAACTCCAAACATGAGTCTGTTACCTAGACCATTCCGCTACCGCAGCATCAGAGTCATCCAGAAAATAAAGAGCGTTTAGTTATACAAAATAAAAAGCACATTTATTCGAAAAAACTTCTGTTACGTATTTGAAACTTCCATCACTTCTGTACATTACCACCATGGTCATTTAAACTTTGTTGGACCTATTCGCAACCTTCAAAACCCCCACGGAACCTAAAATCCCGCCGATTTTGAGGTAAGAGGTGTTATTTAATTTCTGGATGCTCAAAAAATGAAATCGGCAGAAATTTGCCGGCAACTGAAACCAGTGTATGATAAATAAAAGATATGTGAGAAAAGAGTGAAATATTCAACAAAAGATATACAAATATGCGCAGTGGAACTCAACCTGGATGCTCATCACAGAAGATCTGAAGACAGACAGCAGTGAACAAGAAAATTTTACAAGATATGCTCGTCTCTCCACGAATTACAGATTATATTTCTAAATATTTCTTTTTCTTCGTTTAGAGAAAATTTGCTGCTAAATCTTGGCTATTAAAAAAATTGTGCATATTCGATTCCAAGTAACTGAATGACCAACACAAAACTCAGGGAATGGGCTTTGTATTGATACTCTTGCCAAATATTACGCAGATGCAGACTGAGTGAGTGAGTGAGTGATTTTGGGGTTTATTGGCGCAAGAGCCGATTTCGGCTATACTGTGCCAAACATTTGTTTTAATATCTGTGGTCTAGACGGGAAGAGAAAGAAAGAATGAATTGGATGACAAGAAAGAGGGTCGAAAATAGAGAAGGATCACTAGGGTACCCCGGGTTCGTGAAGCCCATGTTTACCAAACACAGTAAACCCCGTGGAAAAAGGAAAAGATCACTAGGGCACCTCGGGATTGTGACACCCGTACTCACCTAAAGAAGGTGAGCCCCCTGAGGGGGGCAGATGCAGACACCTTTCTAAGTTGTATTGTGACTGATGATGAGAGCTAGTGGTCTCATCACTCCAGAAAGAAAGAACGCATCACGTGAGTGGTATCATCACTCATCACTCGAAAATATTCAAACAGGAAAGGTCATGGCAGCAGTTTTTTTAAAATCGCAAAGGTGGTGATAGATTCCATGCGATAAGGCGTTACAATCAATGCAAAACGTTATTGCAAAACTAAGAAAATTACGACAGCCATCCAAAACAAGAGACTGGAAGTACTTCTTGGAAGAATTTTGTATCTTCATGAGAGTACCAACACCTAGATAGTAGAAGGCCTGGACACTGAAATGAGATATGCTTGGGACGTCACACATAATAGGGATAGAAAACGCTTAAATTCACGTTAGACTATTACTCGCCTACGCCATTACGGTGCATATTTAGTGTGGGTTTAGCCATTGGGCTCTTGAGGCTGTCGGCCAGGGGCCCGGATAAGCTGGATTTAACCAGATATTCTGGTTAAAAATTTTGATCCACCTGGGCCAAGAAGGCCCGTAGATCTTCTGCGCCCTGGTCCCGAAAGGAGTTTAAACGTTCCCTGCATATTTCAGTGTTGTTTGCTGCATTTTACATTTTTGAGGATTCTGAGTAAGAATATAATAAAATCTGATGAGAAAAGAAAAACATTGCGGTCTACACATGCGTAACTTAGAATTGTAATTGCAATTATCGATACCACAGCAGTCTAATTGCTTGCATTTTCAAATAAGGACCTCTTTCGATGAAAATGGATTAAAGCTATATGTAGAAAAGATTTCGCTTCATCAAATTATTCAAAGGTAAGTTATTTAACTTTATTCTATCATAAGAATAGTAATAATATCTTAATTTTAAAAGCCTGCTAATAATTTTAATATGCTTTTCTATAAGACATTTGATAATATACTCATTTCTTTTTCTTCATTTGAGTTTCTTAAGCAATCATTGGTAATTCATTTTTGTTTATCTATAATGAGAAAAAAGTTTTGTTTATCAAATAAATATTTTGTAGTCGTAATAAAATTTATGTGTTTAAAAATGAGGCAAACAAGCATTGTTATTGAGACAAAAACTGCCTAGTGCTTTTGCTATTGCTAACACATATTTTCGTGTTATTTACCAAAAACTCTTCTCACAGAATCATCAAAAGTACCTTAAGTATTAATTGTGTCTAAGCAACAGAAAGCCCTTTATGATGTAGAACTCATAGTCGATGTAAATATGGACATAAGCAACCATTTATTGCGATGATTTTGCATTTTAGTACTATGTGAGGTACAAAATGCATAACACATTCACAAAAAGAAAGCTAGCTGATTTCTGAACTATTAGAATGACTTTAAAAGTAAGAAGAAATAAAGCTGTGTTTGTGTGTGTAAAAGTAAGCTGAAAACAGATAAATACGATTCAGTGTTAACCTCACATCTGGTGTCTGAAGTTTGATTGCTACAACAGCAAGTGTAGTAGAAGACACGGCATTTAGAGGTAATTAGTGCCGATTTTAATGACAACACTGACAGTTTCCTTCCAAGAATTGTTTGCATTAATGTAGACGGCATGGTTTCCCAACAAGAAGAATTTAATCGTATCAAGTTAGCTTTGATGGCAACCATATGCTGGCAAAATAAACAAAAAATTCATTGAATCAAAGAGAAAAAAAATGTTACTCGAATTTTGTATAAAAGTGTTGTCAATTTTTCGTTATTATTGTTTCAAAATTATTTCGGAATTTCCAACAAAAGTTCTATTTAAAATTACAAAAAGATCTAATTATCGGGGAAATTTTTGTTAATTCTAACAAATCTTTTCTGTCATTGCATAGCAATATATATATACACTGGTGTCCAAAAGTTAAGCATAAATCGTAAAATGCGAAAAACATGGATTAAAAATTCGTAAAATTATTCCATATTTCTTGCGGATATTAATTGGATGAAGAAGAAACATTGGGTTTATGCAAAACTTTTCAGTCGACTATGTCCTGCGCGAAACACCGGCGCATGTCGGAACGCGGAGAAACCGATTCACCCAGCATAGGCAGTTCAGACAAGTTTCGTGCAACTGCTGTGCGAAGGAACGTTGTTAACCATCAAACAAGGTGAATGATGGGGCAAAGACGCCAATTGGACATGTTTACGAAAGGAAGAATCGTTGGAATGCTGGAATCCTCACAATCACAAACCGAAGTGTCTAGAATTCTGAATGTGGACCAGTCTGTGATCTCAAGACTGTGGCAGAGGTTTCAAAGAACGGGAGATGTTACCCGACAACCAGTATCAGGTCAACCAAGAGTCACAACCCCTCGCCAAGGTCGATATCTGGTAATAAGTGCGCGACTTTAGAGATGCAGTGCTACCAGAGTACTGGGTTCGGCGCTCACAGTCGCCACAGGAATACGAATTTCGAGACAAACTATTTACAGGAGACCCAATCATGCTGGCCTGTATGCCAGAAGACCAGCAGTTTGCATTCCCCTCACGTCTGCGCATAAACGCGCTCGTTTGAACTGGAGTTTGAAATATCAACATTAGAGTGTAGGAGAGTGGGCCAATATGATGTTCAGTGACGAGTCCCGGTTTAGTCTGAGTAGTGATTCTCGGCGGGTAACGATATGGAGAGAACGTGGAACACGTTTTGAACCAAGAAACATAAAGGGGAGAGAACATAAGAAACATAAACATTTTCCATCAAGGGGAGTAAGGGTATGGGAAGGCATCATTATGGACGGCCGCACAGACCTCCATTTCTTTGACATGGGGTCTGTGACTGCTCAAAGATACAGAGACGAAGTTCTTGAACCTTATGTTCGCTTGTTTGGAGGTGCTGTCGGTCCTGACTTCATATTCATGGATGATAATGCGCCTTGTCACCGAGAGGTGCTGATTGATGACTTCCTTGAAACGGAAAACATCCAGCCATGTCGTAGCCTGCGAACTCCCTGATTTAAATCCTATCGAGCATGTATGGGATATGCTCGGGAGACACAATTGCAGCCCTTTCGCACCCACCAAGCTCCGTTACAGAACAGAAGAGAGCTCTCCAAGAAGCTTGGAACCGTTTGAGCCCCCAACTCATTCATTATCTCATAGCAAGTATGGTAAATCGCTGTGCAGGGTGCCTGGCTATCAGAGGTGACCACACGCCTTATTAAACTGCACCATCAGTATTTTATTTAAGGTTTTCTTTCATTTTTTCCTTTAAAGTGTGAGTCCTTGCTATGCTCAGTATTCTTTCAAACTACTACTTTCGATAATAAAATTAATTATTAACATTCTTTTGATTTGCTTCCTTATTTTATAACCATTTTACACTCGCATATCACGTTTCCCGCTATTCTGATTTACAGTTCCTTCTTTATTCACATAAATATCAATTGCTCTTAATTTTTGGTCACCAGTGTATATATATATATAATATTTTTGAATTTTGAATTACACTTTGCTGATGTTACAATACAAAGAAATACAGAAGCTTATGAGGAGAAAACTGAGGAGAAAATATGTGTGCAAAATTTCTAAAATATCTTTCAAATTCTACAAATCCCACTTGAGAATGTCCTGAGCAGAGACAGCAAAGACTTAAACATTTACAACGCTCATTTCAAGAAATTATTATTTTCAAAGAAGAATTCGAAGAAATAAATCATATTTAAGTCTTTTTCAGAATTAGTAGAGTGTTTAAGGGCAGAAAAGCTTCAGGATAAATGGACTGTTGTTTGTAAAAAAGATCAAGTAATTATTATGATGCTAGATACTACAATACCTCATGTTATTAAATCATCAATAATTATAAATAAAGAGTTAGATTTGTCAATATACATAGGTCAAACAAAAAAGATAGATCAACTGGGTAAGTGCAAATTTCTTGTAAAAGATAATAATGATATCGCTGTAAATAATTTCATGAGCTGACTCTCATAGAAATTAAATTTCCCGTGATTTTCCTGCAGCATTTGATTTTATTGTTGTTCTTGTAGACAGTGTTTTCAGATTCAGATGATTATAAAAAAAATTGTACTCCATTTCCTAATAGACCAACTCAAATTTTTAACCAGTATTTCTTAACTTAGTTTTTTTTAAAAATATTCCTCTAAAATGATGGGGTTTTTTGTATATTACATTCCATATTTCCTTATGCCTATAAATTTTTGAGAAATTCAGGATATATCAATATGTTCCATTCCAGAACTTTGCACAAAATTTGTTCATCTTTTAAAACTAACCCTCAAAAAGAACAATCAAATGCAAACTTACTAGCATACATGAAGAAAAAAGTAACCCTAATAAAATCCGTTGACAAAACTGCCATACTGATGCTTGATGAAATTCATTTAAAACCCTATTAAGATTTTAAAGGTAATAATAATTTTGGGATGGCATATAACATTGAACAAGCTGTTACTCTCAACATATGTTTTCATTATTCAAAGTCTTCTTTTTTTTTTTTAAAGTAGCTCATATATGCCGGTGGGGAAAAAAATCAATGGAGAAAAAATGTTTGTGGTTGTTAAAAATAGTATCGTAGAACTTGATGGTGTAGAATTCAAAGTTATAAGTGTAATTTCTGACAATAATTCTATAAATCAAAAAACAATGTCCAACTTTTCTCTTCCTCCCAAATTAAGCATTGTATATCCACACCCTTCTGATCCTTCCAATACTTTATTTTCTTATTATTGATTCAGTACACATCTTTAAATGCATTCGTAACAATTGGATTAATAAAAAAAAGTGCAGGTCATTGTGTTTATTTTCCAAATTTTGAAGATCATAATAAGTTTCCATTATTAGAAGCAAATTTCTGTACACTTAAATGATGGTTTAACTTTGAAGGCCTTATGTCCTACAAACCTTGAAAAACAAAATGTGAAACTTTAACTTTGTTATTCGAGGGCTTCAACTATTAGGAGAGCAATATAAACTAATTAATTATTAAATAACACCAATTTTTATTTCTTTAATTTGCACATGGTGGAAAATTGTTAATGTTAAAACACCTTTAAGGGGATAACATTTGCTTGATCCTTATCAGAAACCAATTACTCTATCTCCAAATAACAAAGCATGCGAATTCTTATGTAAAATTTTATCATGGTTAGACTCATGGAAGGAAGAAGATTGTACTACTGGAACCCTTACTAAAGAAAAACATTTTACTTTTATTCATACCACATACGCTTTATTTGAAATCTCAAAATATTGTATTAATGAATTAAAATTTCAGTGTTTTCTTTCCGGAAAAATTCAAACAGATGCATTAGAAAGCCATTTTGGGAATTATAAGAAATTTTCACATTCTCAATATTGACTATCAATTCGATAGCTTTAAGAAGTAGAAACTAAACTAAGAATGCAAATTTTTTACCTCTAACTTGAATCCTGATCAAGACAATGGAACAAAATTATTAAATTATTGTATTGTCATCAGTCCTGGACAAGTGAGAAAAATTTCTAATTAATCTGACCTTTTAAAGTGAGTTAAAATGGAGTTTAAAGATTCCGTTACATACAAGTTACCCTTTTATTAAAGGGTGTTAAAAAGGGTTGGAACAACTCCATTCAACAACATCCATTCGTTGTTCCATTCGATCACTTTTTGCAATGGAATATTGATTCCCCCCCCCCCCCATTTTTTTTAAAAAAAATTGTAACCACTAAGGTTGCTTTTTTTTTCTTTCAGAAAACTTAACATTTCGCCATTTTTGTATATTTATGTGTATAGACGTATGGAGATTAAGCAAACTTCTGTGATATTTTATTCTCTTTTGAAATATAAAATCTAATCTATGTTTACGTTTATCTGTCATCAGACCTATAAAAAGAATCAGTGGTTCAGGTTGCGAACTCGAATAGATATATTTTAATTGATACTTCTATTCATAAAGCTAAATAAAAAAGAGATTTTTTTTTATTAGAAAGCTGAAGCTTTACAGGCATACGCATACACATTATTGCTAACATATAGAAATAAAAACATTTTTAGCGAACTTATTACAGAATAGCTAAAATTTATAATAATATGAAGAGTGAAATTGTTTCTTCTGAGATTTTATCATACTGGACTTCCAAGTTAATGATTCTTCTCATTAACTTTATTTTTAATTGATCATCAGTTAATATGATCTGTGTTGAGAATTGATACATTTTCTTTTAAAAAAGTATTTTTATGTAAGCATATACTCTTAAATACAAATATAAATTCCCTTTTATATGATCAAATTTGTTCTAATTTATCTTCAGGTATTTATAGAACTGGGTGAGATACTTTCCTTTATAAACCAGTGTTTCTCAACCTTTTTCTTACTATGCCCCCCCCCCCTTATATATAAATGAAACTTAAAGATTTTAGGAAATCTCAATAGAAAATTATTATTACAGTAAATAAATTCTCAAAACTTACTATAGAAAACTGAAATAAATATAAAATGAGAAATGGTGAGACTCTTGAGTTTGCTGCTTGTTGTAAACAGATACATATATTAAAATACCTAAATGGGGAAAAAATTATACCTTTTTTATATAAAAAATGTTTTTGGAAAACAATGCTTCTAAAAATGAAATTAATAAATATTACCAACTGAATTTGCTTACTATTTATATATCATTAAATGGTAAGCAATTCATGTATTTTTTAAGCAACGGTACTTTTGTAACAATTTTACAGACGTTCAT
This sequence comes from Trichonephila clavata, assembly GCA_019973975.1. Lineage (NCBI taxonomy): Eukaryota > Metazoa > Arthropoda > Arachnida > Araneae > Nephilidae > Trichonephila > Trichonephila clavata. The sequence goes on from BMAO01012038.1 coordinate 48,346, forward strand.
TTTGAATTAACTTTGAACCAACGATTAATAATGAACGATACTGAAAAACACTGCTGGAACTTAGATCCTAGCATGAATTATTTCGTACCATTCAAAACAAGTAGCTCGATTGTATTTGGAACGAATATTTTATCGTCATGCGGGAGTGTATTTAATACTTTTATTAAATTTATCTCATATTACCCAAACAAGTAGGGGAAAATATCTTTTATAATTGATATGTTACGCTCTAAATCAAAGGTTCCCAAAGTTTTTTTGTCTCATAGACCCCTTAACATGTTTTTCGGTTTCGGGTAGACCCTGCTTACGTAATATTGAATTTTTGCAAATTTATCAACTTAAATGTCTTTTTAAAGCTGGTACTACTACTTACTTTAGAAGAATTAAATTTCTAACTGTAGAGAAGTATAAAGTTTCAAACTTAAGAAGCACATGTTAATGAATTAAATTTAAATTATATTAATACATAAAGTTACTGAACAACAGACAAATGCTTTTAATGAACGGGAGAAATCTGGTGCTTCAATATCAAATTTTCAACATTTAGGTATCAATCTAGTCAGGCTTAACTCTAAATTTCCATTGTTAGTAAATTTTCAAGTTTTTCTTCTCTTATCTTTTCACTAGGACAAGCAATTAAAGCACTTTCTCACGAAATTACATAATTCAAGACAAATAACAGGTATATCTTCTTAAAGCCAAAATTGCTGATATCCATTTGTAAACTTTATTTTAAGATCTTCATTTTAGGGCAGATTCTGACCAGTTTATTTTTTTTCCCCTATGATTTTTTTTCCATGTGACGGTATGAATTCATTGTCTACTGTGGTACTGCTATAAAAAACATTTAAATGTTGAACGTATAGGTTAAAATGTCTTGACATATTGTCTGTGACAAATTCAGAAAATTCGCGACGTTCAATATTATACTTTTTTAGCGTAATTCTGGAAAGAAATGCTGAAATGTGATCCTTGTCTTAATAAAATTTATGCTGTCACCTAGTAACCAGAAAATGAACCTCACTAAATTTAATAAATATATTGGTTAAATCGGTTTCCACAAGATCAATTGTTTTTAAAAAAATTAAAGCCCCGATGTGGTTTAATGAGAGCCACTATCATAGACCTCCAAATTATTTTTTCGCTGGCGTGGACCCCCTTGAATGTCGTCATAGACCCCTGGGGGTCTATATAGACCACTTTGAGAATCGCTGCTCTAAATGAATAACTTTTCGAATTGCACACCTTAAGAATCAAATTGCCCCTTGTGGGGCGTAGGACCCACTTTGACAAACAATGCTTTAAACAGTCGTACAAATGCTTTATGTGATCTTGAATTTGTTTTAAATAGGAAATCTTTTAGCACTCATAGCCGCAAGTTTATTTCATTTGAAGAAAGTCGTTAAGTTTAAAGCAACGTTTGAAAACACTTATTTCGTAAATAGTTGTAATATTATATAAACTGATAGCTAATAAAAACTAAATAAAAAGATGCACAATGTGCTATTTTAATGGGTTTTCTTCTACTCAAATTATAACTATGTGTGGTTCAAACATTTAAATGCTTTTTTCTTATGTTTCAAAGCCCTCAATAGAGCTGAAAATTTTGTACACGATTGCTTTGAATGAGAACACAATATTTCAATTATAATTAATAAAAATTAATTGATTAAAACTAATTATTTAAAGAATTAAATTTTACTCATTACTTACTCATTCATCAATTCCAATAGCTTACTTACAACGTGAAACAGTTGAATATTGAAACCACTAAGCTATCCCCCCGCCATAAAATTAAATTACTAAAACCAATTATTGAATAAATTCAGTTTGACTCAACGTTCCCTTTCGCTCTTAAAATTAAAGATATAAAAAAAATATGTTACGCAAAGTGTAAAGTTTGCTAGAAAACTCATGTTTAAAAAACTCGTTTTTTACCAGTTTTTTACTCGTTTTATTCAAATATTAGTTTTCATTGGCTATTTAAGTCAATTCCAAAACCAATAATTTAATACATTCTGATCATATTTTCAATAACCAATTTTTTTTTAAAAATTAAATTTGTTCACATAAATATTTTGTGTGAACGAAGCAGTTATTTTAGATAGTGAATTCAACTTTTTAAGGTATTATTTACATGAAACACTGAAATAAATCCGTAAAGCGTGGTTTGTAATCATCAAATGAATACATTGATACTAGTAAACGAAATATTCACGTGAAAGGAGTCACGCTTTCGACATAATTTTATTTCGCTATCTCTGTTTTAAAAGTCATGCTTTTCACATAATTTTCCCCATTTCGAAAATCACATGACAAATGAAAAGGAAATCCTTAAACGCCCTCTGGTATCGAAAGACAGGTTTTTCGATCCAAATCTTCACATCCTCGCTCAAAAGGTAGAGATTTACAAATTGTGTCTATTCATGTAAAACACTTCATTTATCACTTTAAGATTTCTGAAAAGTCCCTAAACACAGAGTTCTCAAATGTACGCTTTTTTCCTCCTGAAAATGTTTTTATAATACCTTCCGGATCTGCCATTCAAACTCTTTCCTTCTCCAAATGAACAGTTATACAATTAAAAGGAAAAATAATTCGCCACTTCTTATATTTTTATATCTCATTCGATAAATAAAAAGCAGTGCCGGAAAATTCAAGACAGGAAATGTTCCTAGACATTGAATAATTATTAATTAGACGAAGTTTTATCCTTTTTCCAGAGATTTTACTCGCCTCCACGTCATTGTTTATGACGTCATGCTTCGATTCAAATTTCTTTCTTATCTTTCTTCTTTTTTATGTGGAATATTTGAGGTCTGATTTACTGTAGTCAAATTACTGGAATATTTTTTTGTCTTAGTCACAAAGTTGTTTATTTTTATCGTGAAGAAATTTCTATACAAAATAACTACCCCTCGATTTTTTTTTTTGAATAAAATTTTTTGAGAGTGGTGCACACATAAAATTTACAAGTGAAGTGAACAGAAAATTAGTTCTAAATTACTGTTTTTAAATTTCAGCGAATTTTTATTCAGCTTTATAACACATAATTGAGAAGGAGTTTTAAATATTAAACCACAAAATTACATTTGAAAATAAGTTCTGAAACTAAATTTTCAAGTGGGAAATAACTTCTTGAACATAATTGAATATTATGTTTCTAATAAACAGAATATTTTCTAGATTGATAAAATTAGGAAATTACCTAGGCACAGTTTAAATTAACATTTGTTGTATTGGTGTCAATAAACACTAAAATATATTTCAGAATAAATTTAATTTTCAATATACTAATAATCTTTCTACATAACTCTAGCATAACATATTAAAATTTCAAACTTGTTTACTTTTTATCAGATGAGTTAAGAAAAATTTGTCACAACAAGAAATTAATTTTTAAAGGAATTTATTTGAGGATTTTGATTCAAAGAACTGTATAACTAAACAAAACACTATTTCTCTGTAAAAATTGCTGAGTATATGTAAAATTCTCAGAAATAAGAAATATATTAATTATTAGAGATGAGACAAACAAACTAAAACCGGGTAAATTTACAGAGACTAATTAGTTAATGGGGTTAGAGAGAGAGAGAGAGAGAGAGAGAGAAAGAAATTAATAAATATTAAAAGATGTGACATTTTAAAAAGTATCAAACTACATTAATAGTGATCATTTTTATAAAAAATAATTTAGCTCATACTAAATATTGAAAAAGCAATTTTTAAGGGGTGTGAATTTATACACTTAAAAAAAATGTTTTTAAAAAAAGCCTAATGAAAAATACTCCAAAAACTCCTTTTAGAATAGTATCAAATATAAATTTGATTCTTTTTTAAATTTCTTATTTAATTTTCAAGATTATGAATACATTACTTTTTATAAAAGATACGACGATATCATGCATTTTAACATATTGTAGAACATATATTGTTTGAATAATGTAAAATTCTCTGCAAATCATCCTAGAATTAAATAAAAATAAACTAATAAAAATAGAAAATTATTACGTATTTTGAAATATAGCAATAATCACTTAACGCCTTTTATATCATTTTCTACATTACTATTAAGATGATTCATGATTCATGAAGCTAGAAAACCGCAGAAGATTCGTCATAGGGCTAATGCTTTTTTTTTGGCGAGACTCAAGCCAAGGCTCAAGCGGGCGTGATGTGAAAATTTAGAGAGTGGGGTGCTAGGTCAAGTGTTGTCCTCGTCACTTGTCTGAGGATCAGAATTACGAGATCTGTCACCAATAGCCATAATGTAGCTTCAAAGTACGACGTTAACAAACAATCGATCAATCAATCAATCCAGAATTAGAATATCTGATCTTTTATATTACGATCACACAGAAAGGCCTCTTATAGCATTTACGAATATTTCAACTTATTTTATTATCGACAAAATGAAGCTAATTTTTCCCCTCAATTGAATCCAGATGATAAGGTAAATTCCAAGCTTCATTTATGGCAAGTCACAGACTTGAATCTCCATTCCATCGAATGTTTTTGCTGCACAGGGTGATTCGCTACCAGATCGACAAACTTACAAGGTATGTAAGGGGTACAGAGACGACTAGGAATCATGTAAGAATGCAGGGTTGCAAATGCCATAATAGCGAGCTATGGTGCAAAGAAGCAGAGAAAAAGAACAGAAACAGCAAAACATTAATTGAACAGAAACAATTTATTTGATGGTTCTACTAAAACTGATGTTCGAAATTACAATCAAGCGTCGTCTGGAAGGCCTGATAGTGGCGTTGCTTTTGGAATTCCTAACGTTCTGGAAGATTCGTCTTGGCAGCCTCACGGTAGCTGGCACTGAACGAAAGGTTTCGTAAAAACAGATCCTGTTGGAAGTCATCATTTACGATCCTTTTTTTCCGAGGTAGTAGGATGAAATCGTATTCTAACGAAGAACTGGTCGATGTGCTGATCGTATTTTGAACTGCGTGTTTAATGGATACGCTGTTCGGCTGTTGCACCAGAGATGCTACTCTAACAGGCGTGTTCCACATCATACGAGCTTCGCAAGTGTGACCATAACGTGACATGATTCTGATTCTGGTCATATGAAGATTTTAGTGTACGCGAGACGCCCGTTCCTTCAGTTTAGTATCACATCACTCGAATATCTGTAACTGAAAGGAGGACATGCCAGGAATCTTCGAGAGCATGAGGAATTTGATGTAGCGCCACTGTCAGACCTGCCAGACGACTTCTGGTCGTAACTTCAAACACTTGTTTCAGCACAACCCTTCAATAAAATGTTTTCTGTTCCTTTCATGTGCTAGTGTTTCTGTTCTTTTTCTCTGCTTCTTTGCACCATACTTCGCTACTACGGCATTTGGAACCTTGCATTCCTATGTGATTTCAAGTGGTCTCTGTAACCACCACACATCATGCAGGTTTGTCTGTCTGGGAGCGAATCACCCTGTTTTTCATTGCGAGGCACTGAGTTCTAAATACTAAATAGTACACAAACTTACTGAACTCCATGTTCACAATCACACGTTGCCCATTTCAATTTGGTTACAAGAAGAAGGAGAGGTTCTTCATTAAGAATTTCTTAATGCTGGGATATCTCTGTCAGCACATTGGATGTAAGATTAAATACATGAGAGAAAATCAACCTTTTCTCTTTATTTTAAAAGACAATTCAATATATCTTGTTATCTGTCCCCAAAATCTTTTTCAAGCAGTTGGATTGTTTTTGGATTTTAAGAACAGTCTTCACAGATTATATATATATGTATATATATATATATATATATATATATATAAGGTTTCTGACAAGATAAAGCAACACAATACCTTTATATACAATTTATTTGAATCTTCTTAATATATTTAAATATTTAGTATTGTTAGTGCTTAGGATGTGAGACAAATAATGCATTCTCTCTCTCTCTCTAAGTGATTCACTCATCACGATATCTCAGGAACAATTAGACATACAGACTTGAAATTTAGCAAGCATGTCCCTTTTATGCAGAAGAGATCCGCTAAGGAGTTTTGAGAAAATCGACCCCTAAAGGGGCTTGCAAGGGATTAAAATACGTTATAGATAAATATACCCGTCTTTGACCAATTAGACTTGAAATTTGGCAGGCATGTTCGTTTCATATAGAGTTCCACTGCAAAAGATGTTTTGAAAAAATCGCCCTCAAAGGGGGTTGGGAGGAATTAAGGTGTGTTACAGGTATATATTCCTGCACGTTTTTGAACTATTAGACCTACATTTTTGAAATTTGGCAGGGATGTTCTTTTCATGTAGAGATCCACTGCAAAAGATGTTTTGCAAAAACTGATTTCAAGGGGGAGTTACGAGGGATTATGGGGCATTATAGATAAAAAAAAGTTCCCGTTTGCAAGTTACTAGACCTACAGTAAGGAAATTTGGTATGCATGTTTTTCTGTTGAGATGATGTGCTAACAACGGGTCTAACGTAATATTGACTCTGAAGGGTGACTACGAGGAATATTGAAAAAAATAAATCCGTTTCTGAACTATTAGACTTGGATTTGAAATTTAGCAAGCATGTTTATTTTGTTGATCTGAGATCCACTAAAAATTAGTTTCAGTGGAAATCCTTTTGGGGATGGGAATTACAAGAGCGTAAAAGATAATTCTGCTTTATTTTTAGAAAAACTCAAGTCTTGTTCTTTTTAAGTCAAGAGGTGAGAATTATAAGAATATTTTTCAATAAAATCGAACGCTTAAAGATTGGACTTAGATATCAATTATTTATATATGTTCTTAAAACATCCTGAAATATTCAGTGAAGTGAGTGGGTAAAGGTTAGTTGTTAATATTTTAAGACAGCAGTTCAAATATAAATTCATATTTTCCGCCGTACAGGCTGTTCCTATTTAAACAGTTGGTTCAAATTTCCCATTGTGTACAGATATTTATAATACATATACATGAAGGAAGAGGCTCATAAAAGAAGGAACCTATTTGTAGAAAATCCGGTGTTATCACCTTACTAGTATAGGAAACAGGATACTCGGTCTAGAGATACCTGGGAGCCTCGGGCAACAGAATAACGATAGGAACTTCCTTCTTTCTTCCAAATGTAGAAAGTTTTTCCCCCTTAGCTATAGTTGAGGATTCTCTTAGTATTTAGAATAATGTTTTATAAAATGTAATCAGCTTAAATATTGTTCTGCAAATGTCTCGTAGACATGTGTTGTTATACATTATTATTATTATTGTATATATATATATAGTCAAAAAATTTATCGACTAGAGAGAAATGAATAAACATGATCAAACTGAAAATAATTGAAGTGTCAAGATAACCAGACAATAAATTTTAAATGGAAATATGAAAAATTTAAAAAAAAGTTAAATATAAAAGCATGGATGCTACAGTATTATAAACATTGCTGACTTAGGATAGCTTATATATAAAATAATTTATATAAAAGTGGGTTAAACATGTTTTGTGGCCAGCCAACCTTCTGTTAATAATACTGAGCGAAAATCTAGTGAAAATAATGGATAGAAAATCTAAATCCATTATGAGAAAAAGGTAACTTACCTAAAAATTTTATTCAAAAATGCAGAGCCCACGCTAAATCAGAGTACAATAAACAAGTTATTGCCAGATTCTGGACCCAAATGCAAATTCAAAGCATCGGAATGACTGATAAGTAGCAATTAGCAAAAGTATGAAAAGAATAGAAATAATAAATTAAGAATTGTAAACATACTACCATTATCTTAGGGATCCTTAGATAATATATGATTTAAAAAAAAAAAAACTAAGAGAACAAGTAATTTTATCTAAAATTAGAATTTAGAGGTAACTGTAACTATCTAGGAAGAATAATAAATTTATAATAATAACTTATTAT
>BMAO01012039.1:0-28532 GCA_019973975.1 Trichonephila clavata
CAGATACTTTTCTTAGTGTTTTTTTTCAAACCTAAATTACTAACAGAAAAAATAAAAGTCAGATGGAGAATCGAGGATATAATGCTAGGAAGATAAAGAAATTCATAGTTATTATTATAGTATACTTTACATTAGCTGTAGAGAGAGAAAAAAGACATGATTTACTATCTACCGAAGTTGCAGAGTAACTTATTGGCAACTTTTGTTCCCCTCCCCTCATGTATTTCATTTTCATTTAGCGAAGTCGTAAATAACGTACATCTGTTATGCTTTTTTCACGTGAAATAGTATTACCATACTTGAAAAGCCATAGAGAAGCATTTAAATCATAAATTGGTCAAATTCATGAGTATTCAATCAAATAAAACATTATGAGAAATGTTTCACGAAATTGTTTTTAGAACAGACATCCCTATTTTTAATTCAAAGCACTTAAATTTAGGGTGTGTTCCTTTACTATTAAAATACTTCCATCTCACTTCTCGCTTTCATTATTAGAACTGTATTTTTTTATTGAACTTTAATATTCTGATTCAAAAAAGGCATTTCGTCAATAAGACCAGAAGAAACGCGGCCCTAAAATGAGTGGCGTTAAAAAAACTTTGAATGTTTCTCAAAAACGAAAAATTCGAAAGGAAAAGGAATATAATATTTATAGTAAATGTGCAAAATTGGATAAATTTTTAATATCTGCAAGTACATAAACTTGTGCAAATACTAGTAATAGTAATGATAATGAACCTGATGAACAAATCATGGAAGTGAAAATTAATTCACAGAAAAAAACACAGTTTCGGACACTTCAGCTAATAAGGATACTTTATTGGAAGAAAAGGAATCGTAAGATGAAAACTGAGAAAAACAGACTCGAATAGAAGTGATTTTGCGCTTTATGTAGGTGCTCATTTAGATAACAGATTTAAGGGAAGAAATTTTCTTTTAGTCTGTGTTTTTGTAATAGTAGTTGTGTCTTTATCTTAGCACACGGAATATATCAGTTTTTTATTTCTTTTTTCATTAAATCGTTTTTACATCATACAAAGAACTCTCTTTTTCAAGAGTAGAAGTATTTATGCTAGAATATAATCGAACTTTAGATCAAGCTCATCCCGGGATTTAGAAACAAACAATAAGGTAAGCGATATCTTTTTTCTTTCGCAAGTAAACGAAAATTATTTTACAGTTTTCGCGTCTTTCTTAATGTATTGTTTTAATTTAAGTTACCAGGTTATCTTTCGACTGTTATAAGAGATTTCATTTTAAAAAATATCATAAATACTCTAATGTTAAAGGTTATTTACTTCGTTTATTCAGACTCAGGTTGATTTTGTATTCAGTTATAAGTTTAATGTTTAAATATTTTTAGGTGATGTGTATAGGTATATTATGTTTGGTTTTGTAATCCTTTGTAAGATCTGGCTTGGGACTAAAACCTGACCTTGCGAGGGGGGGGGAGCTATTATTTTCAGTTACGCCACGGCAATTATTAAATAGCTCATTATCCTTTTAAATAATTTTTATAGTTACTACTAAAACAGTGAACGCAGACTTTTTCTACTTGATTTTTGTTGGTATCGCTACAAACTGTTTTTATTTTAAGAGCTATGAAAAAAAACCGAGTTTATTTTTGTTATTCTGAAAACTCGGAATGAACTAAATAAAATATAATTTTAAAAAATTCAAATTCTGGTTAAATTTTTTTTTTTATGTTTATGTACGCAGTAGTAGATGAACGCAGACAGAATTTGAAAATTTTTTTTAAATGATATTGTTTTAGTTCATTCCAAGTATTGAGAATTTCAAAAGTAATATATAAGTCCTGGCTTGAGGCCAAGACTGACTTGCGGGGCCAATTATTTTCCGTTAAGTCAATGGTTAAAATACCATGTTTAAATTTCCTCAATATTGGAAAATATATGTGTTACATTAATTTAATCGTCGTGAGAGAATTCAATCAATATAACGTACAGTTAAGTTAGTTTTATCATTTTGTTTGTAGCTATGGTAAAAATTTTCGAGCATGCTATTTTCATAAGTTGTGACTTAAAATTTATATTTTTCAGCAAAATCCTTTCGATAAAAAATCTGTGCAAATTTAAAATCATAAAGAGAATTGTGGCTTACGATTTTGCTCCCCGCTAACGAAATTTTACATATTCAAAAGGGAATTCTCAATTTGTTTTATGCGTGTTTTCAATATATTTATTTATATATAAAATATAAAACATAAAAAAGTATAAATTATGCTATATTTTTATTTAATTTTTATCAATATCTATTGTTAAGAATTTATTCAAACATAAACATTATGAAGAAAACTACCATTTATATTACAGCTGGAAAATATTTCTGTAATGCTAAGCAAATGATTAAACAATATTCAGTCACATTTCACTTGCCATGTTTCAGAGTTCTCTGGAAATTTGCACTAAATTTCGAAACAATGTATCAAATCTTGTAATCTTCAACTAAGTCATCTGTAAAATTTTACCTCCAAATTATTTTCCTTCTAAAGCGTCGAAATTCTGTTTGATTTGAATAAGGTTGAGAATTTTAAATTCGATTACTTATTATAAAATATTCAATTTGTGCGACAAAGAAAATGCATAATTTAAGCTATAAAACTTTACAGAAGAAATGCTTTATATAATTTAAATATCACAGTCGCACAATTTCATAAATTAATAAATGCATAGTGCTTTGAATTTCAGCGTTAAACATGTTATATTATATATATATATACAGGGTGTCCAGCCTTAATGTGACCCAATAGCTAATTCCTGAACCGTTCGGTTTACATATACACTTCCAATTTGAAAAATGTTTTAAAAAAAGGTAAGGAATGTTTTTTACGTGCTTTTCGAACCAAAAATCCCATTTAGAAAAAATTACAAAAATTAAATTTTTATACAGTTCCCAGGTCCTATCACTTATATTTAGGAAAAGGTGCAGTACACAGAAACAAAGTAAACACAAAAAGTTTCATTTTATTACGTTAAAAACTGACCGAGTTATGCCTACATAAAATTGAAGCATCTGCATTGCTCAGAAAAGGGGTCGTATATACATTGAGTTTTGTGAACAGTTATTCACTATCTACAGAAAGAGCAAAAGAAAAACATCATAGTAACATTGAAACGTCGTTTTAAACATCATAAATTGACAATTTGTATTGCTGTATGGCAAACAATAAAAGTTAAATTAAAGAAATACAACTTGTACCGAAAAGATTAAATTCAGCTTATTTTAACAAATAGCAGCAAAAGAATACATGGTTTGCCGTTCAGATTATAGTATAATATGGAATGATGCGCCAATCATGAATCAGGGGCTTTTTATTACATCAGAATGACCAAATTAACTTAAATAATGTTCAAAAAATGACTTCCTTCCGCAGAAATGCAGTATCAAACCCGCGTCAGAAACTCCGCCTGTAGCTTCTGCAACATAGTTGATGTCACAGATCTGCATGCCATGCTGATTCGATTGAGTAGATCGGATTTACTTGTGGATTCACGTTCGTACACTTTGTTTATAGGAAGCCCCAGAGAAAGAAATCCAGAGGACTTAGGAAACTTCTTCTAAAAAATCGGCTAATGGTTCAGATAAAATTTCCGTGAGTAATTCTGATGTTAAAGGTCATATATAGAATAAGAGAGAAAGGAATAAGAAGGAAATCAAAGGAATATAGTGAGCCAATTAAGGTGCTCTTTCATATTCCGCACCACACATTCACCGATCAACGCACTTGGTATCAATTCGGTCCTAATAGATGTGGGTTTTCGAGGGACCAATAATGCGTATTCTGCTTATTAATAGTGCCTTGCTCGAGAACTGGCATTCATCCGACCACAAAACTTCATTTAAAAAAATCTGGACTTTCATCCAGTGTATTTAACACGAAATTGCAAAAATCAAAACGACGCTCCTGGTCTTCGGGCATTAGTTCCTGCGCCAAGACTGGACGATAAGCATATGCACCTTACATATATAATATGTTCCACATCATCGATTTTGAGTAGGAACAAGCCTTGCTAATATCCCGGACACTACTTTCAGGATGAGCCAGGGCATATCCTAGAACATCCTCAGCGGGTATCCGCAAGCTTGAAGGTGTGGCACGAGACAAAGGAATACGTTTATGACAACTCCCGGTTTTATACAAGCGTTGAACAGCACGGACAATTGTACAATAAGATGGATGTCTTCGACTGAGAAATTTATTTGCTTTAAGTCTTGCCGCCTCTCTCTTATTTCGATTACACTGCATACAACAGTACCATTTCGCAGTATTCTTCATTTGTATACATCTCGTTCTCCTGTACAAGAATTCGTAATATTGCAATTGCTAGCGACTACACAAGAGATTTTTAATAATCGTCATGATCAGTACCGCAGCAAATGAGTCTGAAGCCGCAGCAAAAAAGTCTATTTTTTTGGAACTGCTTTTGAAATGTTTTCTTCGTTCAAAATATTTTATTTTTTCTATGTTTTACACGTGCACAGAATAAATTTTATTTCTTAAGTACTCAATTATTGTATTATCAACGTATGCTTTTAAATTTAAAAACGATTTACATAAAAGTGACGTGCAAGAGTGAAAGTTTCCTGGCAGAGTTCCAATTAATTTCACTTTGGAGACGGCCCCTTACTAGCTTCTTGAAAACGGCCGGGAAAATTGAGGAAATATGCGATTTTCAAAGTTCCATAACTCGGCCAGTTTTTATCGTAATAAAATGAAACTTTTGTGTTTACTTTGTTTTTGTGTACTGCATCTTTTCCTAAATATAAGTGATAGGACCTGGGGACCGTATAAAAATTTAATTTTAGTAATTTTTTCTAAGTAGTTTTTTTGGTTCGAAAAGCACGTAAAAACATCCCTTACCTTTTTTTAAACATTTTTCAAACTGGAAGTGCATGTCTAAACCGAACGGTTCGGGAATTAACTATTGGTCACATTAAGGCTGGACACACTGTATATATATATATTATAGTAAGAAAAACATTCAAAATCAGCCACAGATGGCGCTGGTACAAACAATTTAGTTGGAAACATGCGAATGTGACAAGCGATTATAAATACTGATGCTCTTCATCCAGCACCAGCTCCCGTTGCATGCCAACTAAGTGAACAAGGATGCTGAATGGAATAGACAAAGCTTTGTTGGCGAAGTTGTTTTACATGAATAAGGAATCAGCGATTGTCGCACTCTGTAAATTCCGACTTAAGAAAAACGTGAAGACTGAAAAAAGACGTTCAGCGTGGCAGGCCTCATAAAAATTGTTGAACGATTTGAGGAAACTGGATCACTCGAGGATCATCTAAGATCCGAACGACCAAGTCAAAGGTAAACACGTTCGGCACGCGTTGCTGCCGAAATGGAAACATTAGAGTCAAAATCCACACACACTACCGGGACTATCAGTGTACGGGAAGCTGGCAGGCACTTAGGCTTACCACCATCCTCGATACGCAATATTATTCCTGGAAATTTTAATCAGCATCTATACAAATTACAGTCTTTCCATGAACTTTTACTGTCGGATACCGTTGAGAGAGAATTATTTACAAGTCGGGATCTCTCCAAAATTAAATAAGATTCCTTTTGGGTCTTTAACATCTTGTGGACAAATGAAGCTCATTTTTCGCTCCATGGCGTCATTAATGACCTTAACTATCGCATCTAGGTGACTTCAAATCCACGAATGTACCGAGAGAAACCACTGTATTCCTCCAAAGTTATAATGTGATGTGGGTGCACAGGTTCCTTCATCATAGGACCCTCTTCTTCGATACACAGTGTCTAGTAAATGGGTGGAAGGCGGTGACAATGCTTATTGTTATTTAACGCTTTTGCGTTAAAAGGTCGTTCTATGTTTGAGTGAAAAAGATGCGCTTTTTACTGTTACGTTTATGCAAGAAGGAGCAACAAGTCCCACTGCTAATCCAGTAAAGAAATTCTTGATTGGGGAATTCTTTCGGGGAAGAAATAATCATTAGCAAGCGTTGCAAGTTTCCGCGGCTTCCTCCGTCTCCAGATCCGACACCAGAAGTTTTTTGGCTGTGGCGATATTTTAAAATTCCGGGTGTTTAGATCTCGTCCCTGATGCATAGATTTTTCTAAATAAATTTATTTACTTTTCGGATAGCTATGATTAAATTTATATTGCGAGTTACAAGTTAAAGGGAAATATAATTTAGAAAATAATTTCACCTATTCAATAGTGATTAAAAATTTTTGATGTGTAACATCTTTCCTCTCGGTTGCTGGAGGTTTATGGGGGTGATTTCGTTAAAAGGGACGGAAATGTATAACAGGAAGTTGGGGAAGCGCGAGCTATTTAGTTTGACCAATCAGCGCGCTTGGTGGTGTCTCTTGGCTACCCTCACAGTGAAGTTCAGTTTTGTCTCCTTGCGGTCTAGGCCGTGGGATCTTTGTTTTTGTTTGGTTTCCTCAGATCAGAGAAGAAGCTGTGTAATTTAGCTGGATCTTATTGAGATATACCCACGTGGGGTCCAACTGTAGTAGCCATTAAAGAGCCAGCCTTTTTGTATTGTTAAATTTAGCATTTCAAAAGATTCTAATTCAAAAACTCAGTTTCGTTTGCGCTTGACACTAAATCCACTTCGCGCATACCAGCAAGTCTTATTAGACTTCACCAAGGATAAACTTGCGATTCTTACGCTCAATTATCAAAGTCTGAGGGTTCACCAAGCAGATTTCGACGTTATTTCTAAACAATTTACGTTACTCACGTTGGCAGAGACGTGGTTAGATAATGACGAACATGTTTCGGTACCTAACTTCGATTGCTGCGTACAATTTAAACGACCGGGCCACAGAACAGCTGGTGTTGCGTTTTATCGCTAACAGAAAAACTCACATGTTGTGGCTTCTATATGGATATTACTTATCGTCAAACAAGTGGACTGGGGACATATGTGCGGAAGAATGCTTATGTTAAAATGCACAAACAGTGATTTTGGTGGTCGTATACATTTCTCCGAATCAAACGGTTCAAAAAATTAAAGATTTCCTGCATTTTTTACTTTAACCGTATACCGAAGGTGGTTCTCCTCTTTAAAAAAAACTATCACTCGCTTCCAATGATTTTGAGTGGTGATTAAAGTTACTTCAGTTTGCTAGAAGCCGAGCCCCTCATAGCTTCTTTGAATGATGAATTCAAGCTCAAAATGAACACAAATCGAAATGTTTGGTCAACTAACAGTGGTACTGTTATTGACGCTATTTTTCAACGGTTTTTAAATACTTTGTAATCACAAGTATATGAGTCATATTTTAGTTATCATAAGTCATCATTACCGCTCTTCTCGAAATTGAACTAGAATAATTATTTTTGATAAAAAACTGTATTACTCCTTGTGTTAATAAAATAAAATTTTCCTTAAAGATATAATTATTCTATAGAAAATTATTTCCAATCTACTCGATTCATTTTTTTCAGGATTTAAGTTGCTATTGCTAATTTACCACGATAACATATCAGATGTTACCCATCGTATGCGACTACTGTAAGGCTCGTTTTTTCTATTTTATATTTGCTTAATTACTAAAATATATAAATTGTTAACTTAATCATTTATTTCTTGCGTCTAAAAGGTTCAGTGAATGGAAAAATAAAACAAATCATTGAAACTAGATACAATTAATACTGGAAAAACAACAGTTCGAGAGCTGCGGTGTTTTTTGTTTCTCAACAAAAAAATTTTCGGTAAATATTTCGTTTAAATAAATTATAAAAATAATGAAAATCTCAGGCTTAATTTGGCTATCAAAGAAAATTTGAATCACAAGCAGTATTGTTAAGGAAAACATAAAATCCAATTTGAGAAAAAGAAATTAAGGTATTGTAAAGAAAATATTTTGTTATTTAAATCACTCTGATTAATATACACTCACTTCCAAAAGTTAAGCACGGAGAGGAAAATACTAATTTCTGAAAGCCAATCAGAATTGAAGAGGATGCAATTCGCTGCAGAGGTAGATGGAAGTATGCAAATATGTTAGGTAACAGCCAATCGTGTTTTCATGTCAAAAAATATGCCAAAGGGGCAGTCTTATAAGAACCCAGCTTTATGAAGGGTTACAGAAGTTGATTGTAAGTGCTGATAGAAGGTATTTAAAACTTTCGTACTATTTGCTTTTAAGACATAGGTATTTCTATGACTTCTAGAAAACGAATGGAAGATTCTGAACTCTGGCGTGCTGTGGGCGCATTGAAGCAGGACAATTGATCACACATGTTGCTCTTTTCTTCGGCGTTCATCATTCTGTAATTTCACGTTTATGGAAAGAATTCTAAACCACACAGACAGATGTCCGAAGGCCCGTAGGTGGTCGCCCAAGGGTTTCAACCCCCGCGGAAGATCGATATATTGCTATTGTAGCTAAGCGGAATCGCAGAGCGACCTCCACACGTGTGACATCTATGGTTACAGCGTCCATTGGTAAGACTATATCTGCAGCTACTGTACGTCGAAGATTACATATGAATGGACTGTATGCCCGGGTACCTCGAGTTTGTGTTCCTCTATCCGTCCTATCAAGAGAGGCACGATTAAAGTGGTGCCGGGAATATGGCAATTGGACTGTGTCTGACTGGGGCAATGTCATATTTACTGATGAGTCAAGATTTGCTTTGGAGCCAGATGACAAGCGTATAAGGATATGGCGTAAACAAGGAACACGCAATCAGCCCCAAAACATCACCGAGCATCACGCATTCCGAGGCGGAAGCATTATGGTGGAGGCAGGGATTTTTTTCATTAGGATACCGCACCGACCTGCACATCTTTAAACGGGGTTCTGTGATGGCTGTCCGGTATCAAGATGAAGTTCTAGAACTCATTGTGAGATTGTACGCTGTAGCAGTTGGCCCTACTTTTGTTTTAATGGACGATAACGCAAGTCCCCATAGAGCTGACATCGTCCATGACTTCCTGGAGAGTGAAGGGATTGCGCGTATGGCGTAGCCAGCATATTTGCCCGACCTTAACCCCATTGAAAATCTTTCTGATGCTCTCGGCCGTGCTGTATCTTCACGTTTCCCACCTCCAGCCGCTCTTATTTAGCTGGAAACTGCTCTACAAGAAGAATGGCGATTGCTCAATTCTGCGGGGGTTGACCACCTAATTGAAAGCATGGTCAGAAGGTGTAAGCTTTGCATATAGATGAGGAGGGATCACATACCTTATTAATGTCCTTTTTTCATTTTAGAATGTTTATTTTCACTTTATACATAATTCTGTTTATGTCTCCAGTATGACATTATCTGATAACTTACAAAAATTTAATATTGTTTTCATTTCTGTATATAATTATTGATTTTGTTTTATGTATAAATATATATGCTACTTTACTGCCAAATTTTGTGTCAATCAAAGCAGTATTTGTTGATTTTTTTGCATTTTACATCTTTGTGCTTTACTTTTGGAAGTGAGTGTAATAGATCAAGGATTATATTTTATACCAAATAATTTGTTCGTGTATTTATTGTGCCTTGTGCCCTTATTAGTAAACACACTGTACATTTTGAATAATTTAAATACAATGGAAATCGCTTAACATGAAATTGAAGGGACTGAAAAATTTTTTCGTGTTGAAGCAAAAAAAAAAAATCATATATCAACAAAATAAGGTTTCTTAGAGCACATTTTATTTGCACAGTATATATAATACATACTTAATAAAAAATAAATGAAACGAAAACATTTACAAGAACTTAAAGAAATTTAATACATAATTTTCAAATTTTTTTGAACAACAAATCATTTATTAAGTTTTTAGAAAGTAATCTGATATTTTCTTTGCATTGTCTTTTATTAGCATTAAATTGTGTAACAAATTATTCGATATCGTTCATTATGTTTTTCATTTCACCATTGGAATGTGCGTGTAAATAAGCGAGGGAGGTTGTGGTAACAGAACCTTATTCATTTCATTTTCATTGCCGGAATCTGCTTCCATTATATTTTTTGAGCTTGAAACAAACTTCAAAATGTGTTCATCTGCCACAATTGTAGCTGTACACACGTTACCATCATCTATTGCAATGAATTCTTCCGATGGTACAATAGGATAGTCCAATCCGACTGATGATTTCCGTATTTTGTTTTCATTCCCAGAAGGGAAATATTTCCGTTTATGCAAATATTTCGTTCATGTTAGTGAAAACAATGCATTAAAATGCATGGTAGTTTGTCGGGCTTGTTGTATTATTTCGTGTTAATCGTTTTTTCATCTTAAGCGTTTTAGCATTAGACATATTTCACTGTAGTTATAAACCTTTTAAAACATCCCTTATTCTATTATTTTTGAGCAAACAGCATATTAAGTTACATATAATGTGCACTAATTATTACGCTGCTCATGATGAAGAGTGATCACATTATAAATTTTTAAATAGGGCAGTATTGGATGATGTAAACTAGTTCTGTAAAGAGAATATTGTTAGTTGTTATTTAGTCTAGATAATTTTAATTCATCATATTATAATTACTATAATAAAACGTAAATGTATATGAGAACAGTAATAATACATGTGTTGAAAGGGTCAAATTATTACTGACTCTTACTGAAATTGTCATTTAGAAATTTTTTTGCAAAATGCAACAATGTACTTCTTTCTACAGAGTACAGTATAACAAAATTTATTTCTTATCTTAATAATCGAGAACTATTTCCCCCTAAAAATTCTCCAGACGATTGCAGTTTCAAGAACCAATTTCATATGTCTGACTTAACCAATTTCCTAGCTTTTACACTTATAGAAAAAAATAATATATAACTGTAAAGGAGAAACGCCTAATAATGGCAATAGTATTTCTATTAAATTTCTCTCTTATCGTGTATGTACCAGAAGATGAATTTTTTGTACCAACAAATGAGTAAGAAATGGTTTGGGGAAGGATATTGAGAGTTACGTAATTGAAATTCAAGTAATTGGGAAATCTTTCTTTTTATCTAAGAAGCACACGATAGAAAAATAATGACAAATGAGTTCAGTTACAAAGAGATCACTTGGATGTTTTTTGAGTTCCTAATAAAGTAATTTATTTCTAACAAGTATTGTCAAACAAATAATTTGATAAAAATTAATTATCCAAATTTATATAACTAATTTTTATAATAAGATCATAAGATAGTTTAATGTATTTCAAACATATAGAATAAATTAATTACAGTATGTTCAAATTTTCAACTTTTTTATTTGAATTTAATTCATATATTTGTGTAAGTGTTCTTCGTGAATAATTATTTATTAGATTCTGAAATTAAGGTTCGAAGTGTTGAAAAACTAATACTTCGAATAAATATTTTTATCCGAAAGTGGTGCAGTGGGCAATATTTAAGGAAATGACTAATAATACGTAACTGTATAAAATCTGCAAATTTAAAATTATTTTTCTTTATTTAAATGCCTAAATTTAAAAGTTATCGAAGAACCGGTTTTATTTTTCTGAATGTCAAAATTGTTCATTTTATTCATTCTTATATAGAAAAGAGCAGATTTTGTATTACCGTAAAATCCAATGCCTAACGCGCACCTATACTTTCAAGCTGCAATTTTTAATTTTTAGGCATATTCGCCGTATAATAGGCACCCCTTATTGTGTTCATGTGCAATGCTGCTATGTTTTTTGAAGTCATTTATTCGAGCTATTATCCCAGGCTTTTGAAGAAAAAAAAACAGTATACTTCCGGAACTAAAACTATTTATGTTCATAAAGAACGTCATTTCTTTTAAAGAAATAGTATTTCGATGTATGTAGAAGTCTTATTTTTTCTATGTTCTTCTCTTTTTTTATTTTAAAAAGCTATCATTTTTATACTCGGCGTATAACGCGCACCCGTAAAAATTTCAATCTTTTTTTTTGTGTTAAAAGTTAACGTTAGACGCCAGATTTTACGTTAGTTCTCACAATATTCAGTCGGCCTCCCGTCTTTGCCTTTACCTCTTCAATAGACTTACAATGCGTTCCCATCAATGCATTGTTCACTTTAAGAAACAGGTAGAAGTCATATGGTACAAGATCTGGGCAGTACGATAGATCCTCGAGCACAGTAATGCGTTTATCCTCCAAGATTTTTTTTTTTTTGCAGAGAGCACAATGTGTATCGAGGCGGTGTCTTGGTGCAAAATCCACGTTCTGTTGCTTTGCAGATCTGGCCTTTTCTCCCTTTCTCTTTCTTTAAGCTTTCTCCGGACCTCAATGTAGTACTGCTGTTTTACCATTTAGTCGAAGGTACCCATTCAATCTTGATGATGCCATTGTTATCGAACAAAAACGATGAGTATTGCCAGTTCTTGAAGTTGACTCATTGTTCCCTTCATTTTTGTGTTGACTTAGTACATGTAAGATCTCAAGTGAATACAAATTATTTTTAAATTTATTCAAATGTTGTTTTAGTTAGCAATTCCAATTTCATTGAGTCGTTTATGTGTCAAATTAATATTTTCTGTCGATCATCGTGATTTTATTTAAAATTTCAGTTTGAACTAATTGACAGTAGAAAATGCTTATTTCCGTTAAACTTTTATAAAAAAAATTAGATTAATTTGCTTTTAGAGTAATCGTATTGACTTTTTTTTTATAATTTTTTTTTTAAATTTGTTTCAATAATCAGAAAAATATTAGATTCTTTACTACTCTAAGATAAAGACTTTCCTCAGCTTTCCCATAAATTGGTATAATTCCCATAATTTACAATGCAGGGTCAATGATTAATTTGATGGAAGCAAAAAAGTGCTATAACGATTACATTAATTCTCAATAAACATCTTTCAAAACAAATCTGTTTAATAGTAACACTCCAGGCTTCTGAAATGTTAACTACTTCATTATATTGCCAAGCTGATACATTAATGAGTTTTAAAGCCATTTTGAGATAATATACCGAAAAACTTATGCTAGTTGGTTAAGACTAATTGAAATATATAAATTAGGCAAAAAAACTATCCGTGTCATGTGTAGCTCCAAGATTCATAATTTCCTTTAAACCCTGCATTTCTAGGGGGAAATATTTAATCTAGCTGACATTGTATTCAAAATTATCTCAAAAGGTTCTGTGATAATATTTTTAGAGATATTAAGATACTTTCAAATTTTCTCATAAAAATAATTTTAACTGGAATTCGTTTATAAAAAATAAAAATAATTTCAACTGGAATTAGTTATACATTTGATGCTTTTGATCACAAAAACCTTTTAAGGGCACCTTAAAACATAGCTTTTATTTCTTACAATCCTTTAAATTTAAGAAATCAATGATTTTCATCATCTTATTAATCAAAATATTTTGGGATATGTGTGTTTTCCATTTTAAAAATTTGTAATGTACAAGAAAAAATTCACACCTTATCCATGTACAACACCATGTGTAAGCCATACCAATTCAAATTACTTAATTTTTCCGTCTTGACATTATTTTGCCTCTTTTGACCGTATATGAATAAATATAAATTTTCAATAATGAGTCCGTGGTAACTTTATGATTGAATTTTAATTCAAGCAAATTTTTAGAACAAGGGTTTGTTTTTTTAGTTTCTGTTGCACCAAAGATCCTTAACCGATATAATTATCGAGTAGAATCCTTGGATTTATAGTTTAGTTAAGGTGACTGCGTTCGGAATAACGTGATTTTGAAATAAATGAATAATTTTTTGATATTTTGTGTAGGTGAAATAGAATACATATATGAAGTTCATTTAAGAATATTATCACAATTAAAAAATATTTAATGCAAATCTTTTCGCAAAAAAATTAAAGAAAGAATTACATATAAGGATAGATACAGGGCACTATAATAATCATTCATTGTATAGGAATGTATGGGTGCAAGTGACGTAGTGAAGAGCAAACAGGGGAAATAAAATTAAAGAGAAATGGGATTATCGGTTGATTGCGTTGTCATTAGGGGTCTATAGATGTCTTGCCGCCCTTCAACATGATGCATCTCAGCGCTATGAATGCATCACGCGCAGTTTCCTGATAGACGAAAGCCGGATAAGAAAACTTTCCAGCAATGTGCGCTCTTACCCGAATGCCACGCTTGGGTCGTGATGGATTGGGTATGGTGGACCAGTCTCTTGTCCACCCTGATCTCCCGATTTATCGAGCCTCGATTAATTTTCACGAGGACATATGAAGAATCTTGTTTATGCGAATCCACTTGACTCAGATGAGGTTCTCGTTGCTCGAATATCTGAAGCTGCTGCATGTCTGAGTGAAATACTTGGCATCTTTGAACGTGTACGCCATTCTCTCCACCGACGCAATCAAACATGTATCGCTACTGGTGGATGCAGTTTTGAACAGTTATTGTAAACATTACACTTGTCAACGACGCTTTCCTTTCGTCTCTCATTTTTTGTGTTTGTGTCTTACCGCGTCATTTACGCCCGTACATTCCTATAGAATAAATGATTGTTATAATGTCCTGTGCTTACTCATAAAGTTTGTACCATGAATTCGGGACCACCTTGTATAGCTTGGTCTTCTATACAATGGTTGAAATAAAATTTTTGAAATATTCGCATTATTTGGAGCGTTAAGATCAACTAAACTAATAATGAATGGGGTTTTTTTTACAAATTTTTCTACTTTGATGTAATGAATTATGAATAAATCAATTTCTCAAATATGTATTTCAAAATTTTTAGTTCATCCCCGGTATAGAACTGATAGTTATAAAAATAGACCACATTGTTTTATTATAAAAACATTTTTCACATAAAATGACATTGTTTTGAAAGTATACCTTCGTTGTCAAAAAATTGCATTTAAATATTTTTTTTTCTTTTAATATTATTCCAAAAGCAATTTTATACGTTTATTCAAACTCAACTGACACTAAATATCAAAACACTTTTTCATTTATATGTTTTTTCAAAATTACGGTTCCGTAAGTAGTCAGTCTCCTTAAAATGGGTGAGAATATCTTTGTCAGTTTCGTCAGACCGTACGTAGCGTAAGTTATTAGAAACTGTTGGACGAAAAAATAGACTAGTTCAGAGAATTGATGATAGAATAGTGTGTGAGTTAAGAGGAAGATATACAAACTCATGTGATTTACTTATCGAATAGTGTTTACTTGATTTACCACTCTGCAGTATCTTCAGTGGCATTAATTGAATTAATCATTATTTGATTACTACATACATTATTAAATTAAATTTCTACACAATTTAAGTATTAATACTCCCTAAGAGGTTTGTCGTTAAACTAAAGTTTCTCGGGTTATTAAGTTAAAACGCAAGATTTACTTCTTTAAAAAATTTATAATTATAGAGACATTGCCTTGTCAAAAGATAATTGAAAAAGATAACAATATCTAAAAAAATTGAAATTCTGAAAAATATTTAAAATAAAATATTTTAAAAATAAATTACTGATAAATAATAAAATAAACAACACAATCTTTTAAATTTTAAGCAACGCACTATTGCTTATCTTTTTAGCAATGTTGGAGTAATTTCTAAAATATCAAATATGACAAGTTTAATTTATAAAATATTAATTTCCTAATTTAATTAATACACTAAAAATAGTTTAATGAAACTTGAGGGTTGAATTATTTTTTCGTGTTGAAGGATATTGCAGGAAGAAACATACATTCAACAGAATTAACTTTATTAGAGAACATTTTATTTACATAGATATGTAAGTATGCATGTTTTTGATAAAAACCATAGAAACAAAGAAATTCACAAGAGCTTTATGAAATTTAATACAAAATTTACCGTTTTTTTTCTGTTTTTGATCAACAGCCTTAAGTAGCTCCGTCTTTCTGAAAAGCAAAATAGCAGCTTGCTTTCCCTCTGATCTTTTTGCTATTGTGCTTTTGCTAAAATAGAAAAAAAATGTGAACTAAACTCATTGATTTTTACTTACATAGCGATGTACTCGCCACCGAATTCCAAAGCAAACTGATAGATTAGATGTTTTTGTGTGGCGTTTGTAAGTGTAGAGGGTAAAAAATAGTTTAGATAAACAAAATTGGCTCGGACCACAGGCTATTCCGAAGGTATTTCATTGTCAAGTTAGCCATATTTTTACGAAACATATGAAACCATCTCTCTTTTATTTCACACCCCACTTAAATCTTGCCAGCGTGGTTGGTGTTCTTCGTATTTTGTTCACTCCCATAAAGGAAATATTTTCATGTTAAGCGATTTTCGTTTCGTGTTAAGGGGAAAAATTGCGCTAAAATTGTGACGAGTCTATCCGCGTCAATCTTCCATTAATCCTCTTGGGTAACTTTGGGGCCAGCAATTATTCTATTTCACAGCCTCCGCGGGAAAAACACGAGATAGTGATATGCTAATGAGTTCGACTATATAAAGCCTAGATTTAGTAAGAAAGAGAAGGAGAAGGAATTGCCAAATTAAATGTAAGTATCAACTACGGATCTCTTCAGCGAGCTTAGCGCGTATTGGATAGTATTTGATATTATTAATCATTGAAGGAATCAAAGAGATTAGATTTAGTACTAACCTGACGTTAGTAAGGGTTCGTCTCCTTTGTCAATTCTGATAGCTGAGATTACTTAGTAGGGAATATTAGATTTAAAGGTTAGAATTGAATGTTAGATTTGAGTATCAGGATTAATATAGGGATTAGATAATAACTCCAGGGTTTCTACTTGTAGTTTGAACTTGTAGTTGATATTTGTGTGTTGTTAATAAATATTTGTAATAAAGGCTTTCGTTGGTGATGATATGTTTCCTTCCACACCTAGAGACGCGCCGGGCAATGTGAACCCAGTCCAAGATAGGACTGGGGCACGACAAAATACATAGTAATTTGTCGGGATTGTTTAATTATTTTGTGTTAACTGATATTTCGTCTTAAGCGTTTTTGTGTTAAACGTATTTTACTGTGTGTGTATATAATTTATTTCTGAATATTTCGTTAGAACTAGTTCAAAAAATATTCTTATCGTTGTAACACGATTATTCTAATTATACATGTCCTAAATTATGCTAACCAAAAAATATTCAGTAGAACTGTCCTAATTTTATTTTCCCTTTATATTTAACGATTAAGGTATTCGTGTTGCTATACCAGATGTAAAACATAAATTTCCTCTTGTACACCATGTCTTAAAATCTTAGCAAATTAATTCGAGTTAACTTAGAAACTGAACGTCGGCTTGATATCAGGAGGAGGGGGGAACAGAAAATCTTGTACCAAATCGATCACCATGGTACGTGTCAGAAGTCTTCAAAAGTTTATGTAAAGAAAGAAAAGAAAGATAAGCGTGTGCACATGCTTCTTTAACAAGATTATGATTATAGAATTTTTAAACTACTTTTCTTCACTTGAATCGTTCTAAATTTTTCTCAAAAGAGCAAATATATAAATATGATATTTTGAAAGATTGATTATTGTTTAAATTAGAAAATTTTGATTTTACAAACAAAAGACATTCATAGAGTTTTAAAAACAGTACAAAAGTATGTATATTTAAATTTGAAAGAAGCCTTATATAACTCATTTTTTATTAAAAAAATATTTACTGAAGTTTTATCATCGTTTTTATGAAATTCATATTCTTTTCATAATAATGCAACATATAATATTACATTGGTGATAAACGTTATTTATATACAAAAATTATACATAATCTGTGTTGATGGATTTAAATTTAAATCTTACGGCTGTATAGCAGCTAAATAAAACAAATTAAAGGGAAATCAATGATAACTTTCGTAAAATTAAATTCATGATTAAAAATTTTTAAATAAGCATAGTAATTTCGAGCAGTTTGATAATCTAATGAGCAGCAAAATGTTTTAATGAAAACAACTTTTATGTGAAATGTTTACATTAACTAATACATCTGCTTCATGTTAATACATTTTGTAACTATAACCACAGTAAAATTGATCATTGAAATACGATCTTAAAATCTCTTATGAGTAATGTTATGTATCATTTATTCCCAGTAGACTTCTAAAACAATTTTGCGAACTTGATGTAAGAGAATAAATAATAATAATTAAATTTTAAGAAATAAATTAATAATAAATGGTAATACAGTAATAGTTATTATTTTGGTAAAAAATAATTTTAGTATTTATTTATTTTTAAAAATAAATAAATAAATGACTAAAAATGTTTAAAAAATTTAAGTAAAATCAGAATACGAGCTTAAAATGTATGAAATATCTTTGATTCCCTTTTTCGTAATTTTTTATGAAATTCTTTACTTTTATTTAACTTCCATTAGTATATTTCAACTTCAGATTATGATACTATCAATTTCATTACTCTTATCAAAGCTTCATTTCTTTTGTTAATACATGGATGTTCCTTTCATTACGAAAATATTTATTTAAGATAAGAACTGTGAGAAAAGTACCAGAGAGATTTCCGTTTATTCAGTTTCACAAAAATTATGTTTAAACAAGTAATTCCTTGATTTGTATAATTATGTGAAATTATAGGTGATTTTTTCAATACAAATATAATTAATAGAAATCTCGGTCAAAAAGGGGTTTTTTTGGTACCTAAAATTATTATTACGGTATATACTTGGTAAAATGAATAATGCGTAATTATACAGAACTAGATTGAATGTAACTATATGTTTGGATATAAAATGCTACTACATAAGATTAAATGTATACAATTACAAAAAAAATGTTTCGTAATTAAATTCTAGATATTTACCTCGCACACTTTTAAATCTCTGTTTTAAAAAGACATTTAAAATTCTTTTGTTTAACAAATTTACCTCTCATTCCATACTAAATAAAGAGTACATTAAGAATCAAACGTATTACTGAAAACCATTTTAACTCATAAAAAGAAATATTATAATAGGAATCCAATTATTGTATGAATTAGTTTTTAAAGTAGTTAGAACAACTCACAAATGCAACATGTAAATAAAAATGTAAAAGTGTGTACTTTAAGAAAGGATGGAAAATAAATTCAAATTAAGCATTAGTTAGAAGAGATTTATTTTGAATGGAGGTCTTCTTACTGGGATTTTACGGAAAATAAAATTATAAAATTATGTAATAGAGAAAAAAAATGTCTGTGTTTTTCAATGTCCCATTAAAATCTTATACAAAACTTGTACATCTCATGATCGTAACAATTGTACGCTTTCCTAATCGAAGTTTAAATAAGACGAAATCTCCACATATTTTATTGTTCGTAATTTAATTAATCTTTACGAAAACTAGGCAGGATTATTGAGATATTTAAAACTTCCAAATATTATCCCTTCATATCTTGAACACAAATTTTTATTGTTATTTTAGAGCCC
Organism: Trichonephila clavata; assembly: GCA_019973975.1. Taxonomy (NCBI): domain Eukaryota; kingdom Metazoa; phylum Arthropoda; class Arachnida; order Araneae; family Nephilidae; genus Trichonephila; species Trichonephila clavata. The sequence continues at coordinate 19,305 of BMAO01012039.1, forward strand.
ATTACATTTCTATGTGAAATATATTTAATTTTCCTTCTCCAGTAATATTATTATTTAATTGTAATTGAACACAATCATAACAATACTATCTATTTTTATAATAGTTTCGCAGGATCTGCTTTGGCTATGCTGTTATATTCCACTGTTGCGTTTTTCAAATAAATAAATTAATAAGGTTATTTTCTTTCTACTTTTCTTACCATAAGGACAGATATAATTTAATTTGCATATGATTCAAAGACGTTCATTTCCTCTTTAATTATAATGTAGTTTTAAGATTTTTTTCTAGTTAAAGCGATTTACATTAGTTTATGCACTATGAGCTATTTTTTTTTGCATTCTTCTTCTACCCTTTTTTCATCTAAAAGTAAATAATATATATCTTTTTTATTCCAAAAGAATTTTAACAGAAATTATTCCGAATAAAAATACATAAAATATCGTAATGCTTATTTTTTTAAAAATTACTGTAAGATTTTGTCTATAACAATAATATTACATTCAAGTTTAATAACATTGTTATAGGTATTACATCAAGTGGGTATTCGTTTTAAATATTCGTCTATGACTTTTAGCTGTATATTTCAGCTTTGTGACAGAAAATGAAAATTTAACTCTACAATAAAATTTTAACATTTTTTTCCCTTTAAAATATCTATGTCTAATTCTACAACTTCTTTCTTTGTCTGTCTCTCATTTCAGAAAAAATACAGAGAGGATTTTTACTTTTTATCTATAGCTTTCATTTTAAAAATTAAGCAAAAATTCAGAATAAATATTTTTTGTAAAGTTTTTGTTGCATGAAGAAAAAAGGTGCACAAAAATAATTTAGTAACATTAAATTTAGCCTAATACCTTACAAAATAGAATCTATGGAATAATTAAATACTGATGATATATGGTGACTGTTTTGTCTGAAAGCTTAGCGCACTATATATCGTAATACATTTCGAATCTTGGAATGCATTGGTAAAGCTTCAACTTTCAGACTCTTTAATTCTCAATATTTGCTAAATGCAATTTGTAAATATTATTTTTAAGTAACTTGAAAATTAATATATCTCCTAAAATTTTAATAGCTCCACCATTCAATATTATTAAATGAATCACAAAACATTATCGTCAAACCACCTCTTTAACCAATACTGTTAGCTAATTCATTTACGAAGATTACAACGAACGAGATTAGAATACAATTACAGAATTAAATTTTAGATTTAAGGTTTAAGTTTTCACTTCGCAACTAATTCAATTAATTTGTATTGAGTTATCGCAATTACGTAATACTGTAGTGTTTCGAAAGTGATAAAATTAATTTTCAAATAAATCATTTAAATAATCATTTTCCAATGTTAGAAAGGCATAGTAATTGAATTTGGCTTAGAATTGGCTTTGATTTATATTATTGAATAATTAACTACAAAATTCTGCTGCATATGCAATGTTCTAAAAAATTATATTTATATATATTATGTATTATTTTTTATAAATCAATTATGTGTAATCGGGATAATTTTCTTAGCTTGTGTGTGTGAAATCTTGCATCTTTATTTTAAGATTTTAAAATAGTGTTACATATTTCAGAGTGTTTTGAAATTTCAAAATTAAGTTTGGAAAATTGAAATTCAAAAATTAATTCAAGGAAATTCTAACTCATTATAATCAAGCGCTCCTTTTCTAAGTAGTACGGATAATTTATAATTAATATTTGGATAGGATGAATACCTATAAAATACTGAATTTTTTGTTTAAACTGTCAGTATGATGAAATTAACATTTGCAGGTTTTTGTGCTTTTATGAAACACGTATGTTTTACATTTTAAATTATGGAATACTTAATTTTCGATAAAACTTATTTATTGATTGTATAATTTAAATATATTATTAGTATATAACTTGTAAAATATTACTTTTTTAATTATTTGAAATAAAAATAAATTAAATCATGGTATTTGAGAGAATTCCTGATTTACTAAAAATACATAAATATTAACATTTCTGTACAGTTTTTTTTATCAATACTTTTTTATATTACTCATCTTCAGAGAACTCTATAATAGTAATGATATAATAATTTGCTGTTTTTTGAAACTATGTATATAAAAATACTTTGATGATAGTCAAAGGATTTGTGGTTTGTTCATTGAAAATTGTAATATTTTATTTCTTACCAAAATTCTGAAAAATGATAAAATTTGCACTACTCAACTCATTTTAACTTTTTATGTATAATAATATTTCTTTTGGGAATGTGAAATATTTTTCGTTTCTTTATATTTATATCAAATATGTGGAAAATTAGTAAAACCTTATAAAAGCATAAGAGTAAATAATTCTTTTGTAATGGTACAAAATGGTAAATAAAAACCGTATTGAATTTAACTTAAATTTTTCAGATCAACTTATTAAACGTTTAAAGTCACTTTGCATCTCCAGAAAACTATTACCAGCTTTTATTCATATTTCATGTTTGAGTTTTTTCTGGCTAAATATCTCGTTTTTTGTCATTACACTTTCCTTTCCAAATTATTGTTTAATGTTTTCAAAAGAAAAAAAAACAATTCTTTTAACGGTCTTCATAAGTACTTAAGTTTGTTTTCATATCAAATAACTCTTTTAGACAAGCACGAACTCCTTTCCTTATGTGTGATCCGTAAATTGCATTTTCTGAAATTTCTTTTGTGTACAACTATTTTGATTTTACCCTAATCTAGTTAAGATGACAAGAATCCTTTTAAAATGTCAAAAAATTATCTATATATCGCACTTTTCTTTTTATACTGTTAAATTCCAGAGATGTCTAGATCTTTTTATCGTTTTTCGTTTTAAAATATTCATATTATTTATGAAAGTGCTGTAAAAGCAATTTTCTTTATTTCCATTAACAATTTGGTTCTAGAACAACTTTTCTCAACATATTTTTCTTTGTTTTTCGAGCATTTTGAAGATAAATAACTGGGATTTTTTACGAACTATTTTTACTAAACGTCGTGATATCATAAACACGGTAGATTTTTATGTCTTTATATATGTTTATTTGCGTGTGCGTGCGTGTGTGCGCGTTCGTGTGTGTTATGTCCTGATCATGTATGTGTCCCAAATTAAAGAGTTACCGGTAATTTTTTTTATATCAATTGCATTGTTTTCATAAAAATTTTAACTTTAAATTTTGAACAAATTTAGCAGTTAATTAAAAGTATTTCAAATATTATGGTTGAGATTGCGACTCATGAAATCGAATTAGTGAATGGTGTTGTATCTGTCGAATCGTGGATTCCAGTTCTGGTGCCGTTAAAGACACCTGGTGTGGAAGTTTGGAACTTGGATTTCTCAGACGTAATGCACGTCATTTGATTGGGAATCAGGTTTGCGTGATCAATCGCCAATAGCGCGCATGTTGTCTTAGAGTCAGTCTAACGTCAATAAAACAATCGAAATATCAATCAGTTTTCCATTGCACTTAATGTAGGTTACCTTTTGGTTAATTGCCTACACTTAAAAGTGTACCTTTGAAAAATTTAGTATTTTTCTAAGGAGAATTTTTGATTTCTCATAGCAATGTTGCAATTTATTGTAAAATTGCTTGTGCAAATTGTTTTGATTATATTTTCTGATTACATTAATTTTTCTCAAATATTTAAAGCATCCTACACATTCTTTTTGTAATCTTTTTAAACTTCAGCTTTTTTTGTTCAGTAATGACTTAAAACAATTGTTAAAATTAGCATGTAAATGCTATAAATTTTTATGAAACGCCAAGATGTAGTTTAAAGGTTAGAATATATGCTAGCAGGTTTCCTACATTAACTTAAATAATCATATTTAAAATTATTAATTCCTCTCGAAAAAGGAATAGTCTATCCAAAGAAGAGATAGACCAACTTTTTGTAAAAGGATTTTTAGATACCCAAGCTTTTTATAAATAGTTTAAAAAATAAACACAAAGTTTAACACCGAAACTGTTTCAATATTCATAAATAAAGCTTTGAAAACGGTTTATTCAAACACACACGCAAAATATTTTTTAATAAAATGGCTGTGGTCCATTTTCCCCAGAATAATCTGTTTCAGATGGGTCAAATATTACTAAGCAGAAAATTCAAAAAACCCTTAATGTTTTCTAAGTTTAGTTAAGTACATAAAATCTATCTTTAAATATATTTTTTTTAGTTAAGAAGGCATCTAGAAGCACACAAGATACTTGTATTGGAACTCTAGAATCAAACATTGAGAATGTTTAAAAATGGAATTATTGTTTTTAATTATTTCCCTAAATATAAAATTTTCCACACAAATATTGCTTATGCAAACATTCTCTCCCTAGCTTCCTCGCTTTCATAATCATCACTTTCATCCTAGATGTAAACTGTGTCTTCCGATTTAGAAAAATAGATCGCAACTTTCATTTTCTTGAAAAAAAACTTTGAGTATTCGACTCTATTACAATTTATTTATTTGCATTTTGAATTTACGCTTTTATATCTCATTGGTTTGACATTGGATCATTGGTTTGACAAGCTGAGTGTTTTGGAGTATTTTGAACTTATTTCTAGAAAGTGATACTATTGGAGGGTGTTTCAGATTGTAGGAAATGGAGTGGTTTCATCTGATCTCACATCATCCATTAATCCCAGAATGCTGTACGAGCAGATAGAACTACTCCATTGTAGATAGAAATGTTTCTTCCAGTGTTAATTGAGCAGCTTTTTCTGTGGTGAGAAGAGCGTAGTATGGAATTGCGATTACATTTGCTATAATCTAGGAAGGGCATTCGTCTGGGTTGCTTCTCTGCCCTTAGCAGAACTCAAAAACTTGCAACATTATAGTACTATGGTATACAAACTATAATAATTCGAGACATTTTCTAAACGTCTACTTGCAGCAATTTTTTTTAAAAAAAAAATGGAGATATGGGGATATTTTTGTGGTTTTTAGATTTGTTTAGTATATTTTTAAAAAAAATATATTAAAATTAAGAAGAGAAAAAGAAACTATTATTACTAAAATTGGAAACAAAAGGTAAAAATTTACAAAAAATAACATAAACAGGGCCCATTCTGTTCCAGAAGTTTATGAACAAATCTTCAAATTTTCAATTCTGATGTATTGCTGTGTTATTCATTTTTAAATGACCTACAAGATAAGAAATATTTTAATCTTTACAAAAGCTAGAGCTCTTTATCTTAGTTATTATATGAAATTGCTTAAAATAACGGTGATTATATTCACATAAAGGACGGTAAATTTTATAATAAAACAAGGATTGTTAAAATATTACAGGATTGTTAAATTATACAGAACATACACAAAAAGTTTCAGTTAATTTTTTTCAAAACTTTTTTAACAATCGCTGTCTTTGTTTGAGTCTTCAAAAAAAAAAAAACACACACACATTTAGAGTAAAACACGTTTTATAAAGTATGACATATATATATATATATATTGCTTAAAGTAATAGCACCTGCTTTCACTGAAACACATGTAGTTTTTGTTCTAGTGAACGGAAAATAATAAACTTGGCATTTTTATAAAACTAATAAGATGAGCTATAAAATAAAATGTTAAATACATTTGTCAATTTTTCACAAAATTCACAATTTTAGAGTGGCTGGATATCTTAAGCAGGAAATGTTATAAAAACAAGCTAAAAAGAAGAGGAAAATCTCATCCTTTTACTTCTTACTTCTAATACTTCAGAAATAAAAATTTAAGGATTATGTTCAAGAAAAATAATGCACTAGAAGAAAGAAAATACAAATGATTATTAAGCAGCATCTTTTCTATTGTTTCAGTAAATGTAAATTTCTGCTCAGAATAATTGCTATTATCTACGCTCATTATTTATTCTTTTACGAAGTTTGCATTATATAAACAATAAGTAGTATCAGTAATAATTTTAATTGACTGATTGTAATATTCAAAAGGATGAAAATATTTATTATTATTATTGAATTTCATGAAATGGATTTATTTTTTATTTGTAGATTTTATTCCATATTTGGATAATTTGCAGTCACATTAGACAAGCCACACACACAAACGGAAGAAAATTAATATATAATTTCCACATGTTAGTTTTAAGTGAACCTTAAATATTTGTGTAGTAACTAAATGTTTTGATTTGTGTACGTAACGGCTTTTGAAAACATTTCAATGTGTGAGTAACTTTCTTTATGTGTTTAAATGAAAATTAAAAGTTCAATAATTACTTTTATTCTTCAATTAATGCCATTTATGTTATTTAAAATTTCTGTATGATTTTAAGGACTTCAGTAAATTTTTCATCTATAAAATGTATATTTTCTCCAAAAAAGTGAAAACCATTTTCTTCTTCTTAATACGTTAGATTCTTAAATACCTTATGGGAATTTTATTTCACTATTACTAACACTTCGAAAGAAATTTTATTTTCAAAGTGATAGCTTTTCCAACACAAAATGTTACAAGTAAGCCAACAAAAACTTTTTCAGGATTTCATGATAGAAAGTGACACAATAAACTTATTCTATGTAAAAATACATTTTAGTTGAGTTGTAGAATAATAATATTCGTACCACTTTGAATTTATGTAATCTCTAGAACAAAATTCAAATGAATTAGATAAATTGCTCATATTGTTCGACGTATTTTGTATTAGTGTATACTAGCACATTTCGTGTACATGTAATTCGCCCTATGTTATCTTTAGTGGAGGAAGCATTGACGCCTGAATATAATTTCGATATTAATGCTTCATTTCAAGAACAAAAATATTGTTCTACTTGATTAAATTTCCAGCTCCTTGTACTAGTAATTTACTGAAATACTTGGTTCATGACTAGTGAAAGTCATACCTAATTAAAAATCCTCTTATAATGTTCTTGATGAATTTTAGATGACTAATTATTGTTATACTTATTTAACAATCTAAATATTTTGTTAGAAGTCTTTGGATAATTTTTAGATCCATTATTATTCCTTATGTAATTTTAATCTATTTTCAAGAGTTTGATTTTGAGTTTAGTTAACAACAAATAGTATAGTATCATCTTTCTGAATACCAATTAAATTTTTGAAATGTAACTCATATTTTTATTTATTATGAATCGAGTTTAGAGTAAGGGTTACTAATATTAATTAATATTTGACGATGGAAAATTTTTTTCTTTAGTTTCATAATAAAAAGTAATAATTTCAATTTTGAGGGGAAAAAACGAGAAACGTTAAGATTATTACAAAAACAGGAAGCATTAATATTTTTACTAAAAATTGAATAGTGACATACCAAAATTTCTAGATCTTTAATTATTTTTTTTGTACAAAATATCGAATTTTAAACGACATAAAGTTATTTCAATAGCTTCATTATAATAGGTATTTAAGATAATATTTTATGTTCTTTATTAAAAATATAATAAAATAAAAAGTAATTGAGAATTTTTTTTTCTAAATAAAAATTATAACTCAAAGCGGTGTTAAAAATTTAACAGATATAACATTTATGTGAAATAGCAGGGTATATATTCCGTAACAGGTTTTCTAACATTGATTCTAGAATTAAAATACTTAAATATTATAAAATAGTTTGAATACATTTAAAAACTGTTTTCTTAACGATCAAGAAAAGGCTGGCGTTCTTATGAATTTCAATGAAGTTAAATAGATTTTGAAGGAACATATATCATTTATTTTGAACAAGGGATTATGCTAAAATAAGGTTTTACAATAATATTTTATAATATAAGTATGAAAATGTTTTGTATTCTACATTGTTATTAAAATATTACTATCCTAATTTATCGATTACATACAAAGGATCAACTTGTGTATTTTATAACCAGGATTCTATAGCATGTGCTATCCAGCAATATAGATCAGTGGTCAGCAACTTATGGCACGCTTGCCACATGTGGCACGCGAGACAATTCTCAATGGCACACGACAAAGTTATGATATCAAGTTAAATCTTTGTCATAAAAAGGGATTCTGCTGAATCTTCTTGCGTATAGTTTGGATAATTTATGTAAAAAAAACATCATGTGTTTAAATGTGACTCATTCTTAGCGTCAAATATTGAATTCAAATCCAAACGATTGAGTAATTCTTTTAAAATGAAGCATCACTCATTGTTGCATTGTGAAAACAAATCTTCAGAGTTACTGAAAGTAAAATTTACGGACTTATGAAAAGATTTCAAAGATAACTATCGATAAATCGCGACAGTTATTTTAGATTTCTGTCCATCATTGCGGAGCGATTTAATTGTTTGAAGAACAGCGTCTATGTGCTCTACTTTCTGCTTTTGATTCTACAAATATATGTGAGTAAACTTCTTTCCCATATGAAATATATTTTGAAACCACAAAGAAGTTGCTTAACAGCTGAATATGTGTCAAGTTAAAAGTTATAAATAATAGCCTTGAAAATTGTAATATTAATCAGAGTTTTGCAGCAACAAGAGTCTCGCACTAAAATTTCTGTTTTTTTATTTCACCATATTGCAGGAATACTTATACTTCATGTTTATTTCTTATTTTAATAAGATGCATAACATATATATCATTTTAATTATTTTTATTCATGCTGAAGAAATAGTTATATTTTATGTGGCTTATCTTTATGTCAGTTTTTTCATATGATGCATAATTAATATACAATAAAATTCTAAATCTGTATTTTTGACCTGTATTCCCTAAATCTGTAAACAGTGTCGTGGAAATCGAATTGTTTTAAATATTTCCTTCTGCTTGGCACACTGAATCATATTGGTATATTGTTTTGGCACACCACAGGTATAAGGTTGCCGACCCCTGATATAGATCGTCATTAATCAAAAATGAATTTTAACTATTACTGAATGCAGTAAGTATTACTGAACAATAAATAATTATCAAAAGAAATTTTTTAATTGAATAATTCAACAAATGTAGTTAAAGTAATATGTGTGAGTTATAAATGTTTTTATACAATTTGATATAAATAATTCATATATTCCTTAATAGCTATACAAAAAATTGTGCTTACTATTTATTAACTTTTGAATACTGTTGACAGCGTTGATATGTTTCATTTTTATGGCACAGTCGTTAAAAAACAATTATTTATTTCAAATAACTTATGGATCATAAACTTGTTGTAAAAGGCCTATTAATTTTGTATGGTTGAAAAACTGTGCTTGATAACCCATGAAAGAAGTTAATGTGAAAAACTGAATAGCTCTCTGATGTTTATTTACATTTCAATGTAAA
>BMAO01012040.1:0-39570 GCA_019973975.1 Trichonephila clavata
AAAAACGTAACAAAAAAGTGTTTGTTATTTGGTTTTTTAAATCACTGATTCTGAAAGAGCAATGTAGGATCTCTTACAACACGGAAACACGTTTGATAAAAATAAATAGAAAATGATACGAAGTAAATGAAAAATTATTTTCATAAAAACGCGTCAAAATTGACTCATTAAAAAAAAATCATAAAAAATAGAAAATATCGTTGTTTTGTAAAAAAAATTATTAAATACTTATATACCGTATCGGGGCAAAATAATTGATATTTCCGATTCTGGATTTGTTTGTCTGATTGCGATAAGAAAGATAAGATAATTGCTTTAAACACGACGGAAAATCGAAAATATTTCCCGATGTCTTCCTTGGCTTAGAGGTTTGGCCCGGTAAACAGAACATAAGGATAAATCAATCATGCATTCATGCTATTTAATTAATATTTTTAAATTAAAATTGCAATATTGGAATTTAAGGTTTTCGACTTCCCTAAAATTGTGAATTTTGCTAAAAATTGACAAATTTATTTATGATCTTATTTTATAGGCCATCTTATTACCTTTATAAAAATACCAAGTGTATCATTTTCCGTTCACTAGAACAAAAACTACAAGTATTTTAGTAAAAGCAGATACCATTCTTTTAAGCAAGATGGCATACTTTAAAACACGTTTTACTCTAAATGTGATTTTTCTAACAATAACCAAACGTGGGCCAGCGATTGCTGAAAAAGTTTTGAAAATAATTAACAGAAAAATTTTTGTGTAAGTTCTGTATAATAGTAGAAGTGTTTTAACCTTCAGATTTATCAATCATAGCTTTATTACAAACAGTGATTACAGCCTGTTATGTTAATATAATCACTGTTTTTTTAAGCAATTTCCTGTAATAGCTGAGATAAAGTGTTCTAGTTTTTTTTTAAAATTAAAATATCTCTTATCCTGAAGGTCATTTTGACAATGAATAACATAGCAACACATCAGAATTAAAATATTGAAAATTTGTTCATAAATCTTTGGTACAGGGTGGGCTGCGTTTATGTTATTTTTTGTCAATTTTTACCCATTTTAGTTATAATAATTTCTTTTTCTCTTCTTAATTTTAGCATATTTTTCTTAAAATGTAGTAAAAAAATTATAAAAACAACAAAAAAATCCACATATCTCCGTTTTTTTTTTTTAAGTTGTCGCAACCAGTCGGATACCTTAAATGGTCAAAATGGCTTCCTCGGATCATTTCCCATCGTTAGGTACTTACGGTGCCTTTCTGTGTTGAGCGGTTCGTGAGAAGATAGCCTCATATATTGATAGAGATAGATCGATACGTTTGATTACTTACGAATTTTATGAACGTATATCATTATATAGAGTTGCTATTTAAATTTTCTGTAAATATATTATCCCAGGATTGAAATATCGATCTAAAAAATGATATTTCTGCACTTGATTGTTATATGTTCGCTTAGAAATACTCGAAGTGTTTTATTGTTCAAACAGTGTATTTTTAAGTTAAAAATTAAATCACCAAGATCAATTCATTTGTTGAACTTTTCATAACACAAATTATAAGTATATAAACGGTACATGAAATAAGTATACATATTTTTGAAAACAACTTCCAATTACATTCAAAGGAAGCTATTGCTTATGAATGCATATGTCGGATTTTAAAATTGTATAATTCCTCACATTTCTTAAAATAGAGGCATTTCATGATAAGAGCTGCTGTACAATTTAGCTCCGACATACATACACATGTATCGTTGTTATTCAAATGTATGTACTATGTGCATGACATTGAGTCACGAAATATAAGTAAAGGCAGAGTGAATCAGAGTTTTGTTAACGTCTCATTATAAAGCAGCAGGAGAGTGCTGCTGGCATTAGGCCTCGTAATTTTGAACCTCAGTCAAATGACGAAAACGACACCTGAACCTGAACGAAAACATGCCTCTCCAAACTACCACACAGTGCCAAAGGTACGACATTGAGACTATGAAAATTTAACAGGCATCAGACACCTCTACACAGTCATTCTTCATTTTCACCACCAGTAAAGTCGGAATGCCAGTGAAACTCTAATGAGTCTATTCGTTAGTAGTCACTGAATGAATTCTGAATCTAGAGTAATTTGTACATTCATCTTGTTTTTAAAAAAAGTATCCTTTGTTTATTGTTTAACAGATAATTTATTAAACAATGTATAAGCTCTTCACAACTATGAACTGAAAAATATGAATTTAAGATAGGTAATATAAATAATAAGTACACAAGTATAATAATAATAATAACAAGCCAATTCCTACTTTGAATGGATGAATAGAAAATATTTTATTAACGATTGAAATTTTGAACAAGATATATATAGAGAGAGAAAGAGAGTGAACTAATAGTAGGAATTGAAAAAAGAGCATGATTTGTCTGCATTGTTGTAACAATGCACACCCGGTTTGGCTAGTTAAGCTGAAAAACCAGTTTTTGACCCCAACTTTTGCCATTGTTTTAACAGTTACTTTGTTACAACAATGGAGATAAATCTAAGTTGGTGTCAAAAACCGGTAATTAATTTAATTTAATTAATTAATCGGCAATTAATGAATTAATATTTGAAAAACTGTATTAACATCAAGGGTCATCCACTAAAAGTGTTAAAAAATTTATTTGAACTTGATTGGAGGAATAGAAAGTATTTGTTAACGATTGAAAATTTGATAAATATACAGAGAGAATGAGCTAATAGTAGGAATAGAAAGAACATCGCACTTTTTAAGAAAATTGATAATTAAGGTGGTTTTGTACTCAAAGTGAAACAAAATAAGAAGCGTTAAATTTTTGGTTTGAAAAGAGTACGAGTCTTTCAAGGAATGTTAAAATCAGTTACAATTGTTAACTTTTTGCTTGTCTATTGATGTCGAAAGTGTTGATGAAAATTTACATTTGTAATTAATCAAAATTCCGTATGAATTCGTGTTGAAATAAAAGTATACAGATTCTGTGAGATTCCCATTTCTGTAATTATTTATCCTAACATTAATAATGTGTTATTAGCGACTAGACGTACTTTACCTATGTTCGGTAGTATTTGAATGTGTTGATTTGTTTATATTAAAAATCTATTTGTTATGTGGGTCGTGATTTTAGATGTAATACTTAATATTCCTTATGTTGCGCAATAAGTGAGTGACATGCCTGCTCTATAAATTCTTTAAAGTTTCCTGTAAACACACTTACTAAACATGCGTCGGTTGATTATTCTTCAACGTTACTTTTCAAAGCAACATGTCAGCTATTGGAGAAAGATCCTCATAAGTTTGAGCCTCAGTCAAATGGCGAGGATTATGACTATTATGACACTTCACTGTCCAAATCTCCAAGTTACTACAGATTAAAACGAGGAAACAAAAAATTATATAGGAAGTGCGATAACTATATGCATTTTCTTACAGTTTTATAAAAATATAAATCTTTCAAATGTGATAAAAGCTATAAAAAAAATTCGATACGCAACGAAATAAAAAAAAATCCATGCATTTACCGAAAAGCTATTGGAGTAAGCTTCCTTTTTACTTTATCAATTAAAAAACTCTTTTAAAAAAATAAAGGTTTAAAATGATACTTTTTTAGAAAAAAGTTTTTGTTGTTTATATATATAAAACTATTTTTTGAAAAATATATTACATATTGTAAATTTTTCATTTAAAGCGTAAAATATATTAAGTATTGCTCAAATTACGGTTATTATTTGTATATGTATATGGATATAAAGAAGGTCGTTTACGCTTTATGGAAACAATTTGTATAGATAATTTTTATCTATAAATGCAGTATTTTTTAAGGCAATTTGCTTCTGTGTGATAGCCATGATCTTGACAACAGCATTAGCTCAAATTTTCCAAGTAACTAAACGTTTTCTTAGTACTGTGGGGCCAATTTTAATCCATTCCCCTTGAATCGTTTTCCAAAGTCCGTTCTATGTTCTTGGACGTCGTTTTCTCTAAGGCTCGATTTAATAAATCGAAAGAACAAAAGTCCATTGGGAAAACATCAGGCGATTTCACAGGTATTTCATCAAACGGGATACATTTATTCCCCATTTATGATTCTTTCATTGCTAAATAAGCAACAGAACCGAAATGTGATATCATTGTTGGAAAATACATTGTTTTGATATAACATGCCAAATATGTCCTTAAGGATACATAATATTAATGGACGCATCTCGTCAGAAAGAATGTATGCGTACCTTTCGTCAGTCAAAGATACTTGTAGGTGTATTAGGGACAACAATGCTTAAAATTAAATCTTATATTTTTGCTTTTTTTTTCTTATATTCTTATTTCTGCTTAGATAAACTCTATAACATTCCCGACTTTCTCACCAGTGGGTAAATTTTTCTTTCGACAGGTGAGCATAAGGTTTCACATACTTTGAATTACTTACGATTCCTTTGAAATACCATATGACAAGACAGCACCATTTGTTTTTAGTTATGAAATTTACAGCGTTTCATTGTGTTCATACAAAACACGCAGCTCTGTTTCATGAAATCATCAAGAGCATTTGAGATGTTATCAGGGAGAGATTTACTAGCCTGTTTGTGAAACTTCTTAAAAACTGAATAATTTATAATTGAATGACTCATTGAAAATATTTGTCCAACGTAATCTTTTTTCACCTTTCTCTGGACAATTTGCACCATTGCATCGTAATACTCTTCAATAATAATTATTCCTTGCAATTTTAAAATAGATTATTTTTCCATACCAATTTTTTTAGTCCTATCATTTTTTCCTGTATCATATACCGGAAAAGAAAGTTTATAATTAGTTTACTTTCAGCTGGTTATGGCTAAAAAACTTATAGATTCTCCGTATATCTATAATCTAACTTTTACTCCCCACTAGTATTGTGAGTTCTCGCTTAACTCTTTTAAAATCTTTGAAACGCAAGATATAATCGAGCTCTACTTTCTTCTCTCAATTAAATCAATTTCCACATCCTTTCGCCTCATTTCTGTTTCAATAAATTCTAAAAAACTCGGAAAGAAATTATATACCAGAGGTTAGTAATAAAATACTAACTCTCTTGAAACAATTTAAATTTAGAATTCCATGGTATTGTATCAACGAAAACGTCAACATAAAAAAAAATTATTACATCTTTTTTTAATTTGATGTTTTTTTCTTAAAATTAGTTATATTTGTAGAGTTCCATTAAAAAAGATTTGTTTCTTTTTTAGTGAATTTATGCGTACAATGATAAATGAGTTACTACATTAAAAAATATAATCCATCAAAATTATAAAATACAAAACATCATCTGGAAAATACCCTATAGTTTTTAAAAAATGCAAAATAATTTTATCAAGTTTCTTTTTTTTTGTGCGTTACTTAAATTTAATTACCTATTTAATTTTTTTAGTTTCTCTTCTGATAGTTTTCTGAGTCGCAATTTTCAATACGAATAAAATATTATTATATATTAGTATAAATTTTACTAAAAAATTTACTTATTTCTTGTTCGTGGTTGTATTTTGTGTCGGTTTAAATAAAATAAGTATCTACTTAAATTTACACAAAATGTTTTAGTATTTTAAGCTTGAGCATAAAAATAGCATTTAAATAATGTATAAATAATTTTTTTCACAGTTCTGCGATCTCTATTCGAAAATGTTTTTCAAACAATGAAAAACTAAATAATAAAGATATAGCGAATAATTGCATCAAGGTGTAACTATCAACCAATTAGTTTTAGTTTAATACTTTCTTAATCACTAACTGCTGTCTGTAATGGGATAGCAATTTTAATTATTTAATATAAATAAAAATTAAATGAAATTTCTTGTTTGGTCTTAGTTAAGAAAGAGCCTTCGATCCTCCTCTTGAAATACGTGCTTCCTGTAATTCTTACACGAGCATTAAATTAGTAATTCTATATGTAAGATCATCAGAGTAGAGATTTCCGATGTTATTGAGAATGCTTCAGACATACTAAATGCCAATAGATGACTTAAAAATCATAAAAATTGTTAAATTCGAAGGATATTTTGCGAAAAAAATTAATCACACACAAATGTGAAGCAATCGATCTTTTAAGTGGTCATATCATTAATAAATAATTACTCGAGCATTTTGAAGACCAATTAATCTGTTATGTATTTAGACTTTATAGTATTACAATCAGTCTCCATATCTTATTTGTTTAACCTTCTATATTCAGGGCTCTAATCTAAAATATACAAAATTATGTTAATATTATAAAGAAAATTTTGGATTGTTTTTGCTTCTCTGCCGGAACGATCTTGTGGCAGGAAAGATCGTTTGTGAGTGAGTGGGTGAAAATATTCACGTCGCTCTGTTCAGCTAGCTAGCTACACGAGGGCTTTTGGCGACGGACCTCGTAATTTGGAACCATGGTCAAGTGACGAGAACGACACCAAAAATGGCACCCCCTCTCCTAACTACCACACCAACGGGAGGACGTTTGAGCTCTCGACAGATTTAACGTTCATAGGCGGGTCTTTGATGGTGCTGGGCTCGAACTCATGACACACCAGGCACGATCCAATACTTTGACCACTAGGCTACCACGGCCCCAGATCGCTTGTGAGCCAAATAAGTAAAGCCTCTTTCGATAATAGTAAATGAATAGGAGTAATCTTTACAACTAATTTGATCGCTGAAAATTTGGTGATAAAAATATACATTTCTGCAAAAATAAGAAGGTTATAAAGGATAAATTAGCTTGAAACTTTAGAAGCTCACGATCCTAGAAGATTTTTCGCTGCATTTTGCAAGGACGATGCAAAAAAGCAAAATTAGATTCAAGCATTTGACAGCGACTTTGTGCTTTATTTCCCTTATGCATAACTGTGATTACTGTGTTCAATATTTGTATGGCTTTTGATTCTGTGTTATTATGAATTTATACAAATGTATTTATTATTTCTAGTTTAAAGAAATCTTCTGTAATTACGAAAGAGTTCTAAAATAAATTACTCCGCAATATGCAATGAAAAAATGTGCATTTGTTTTGGAACATTTTGGGCAAAAAAAAAAATTGATCGATTCAGGGGTTAAATGCTACTTTATATATAAGTTCTAATTACTTATCTAATCTGTGATTAGGATTCTGTAACTTTTATTCCGTTACTTCTCATTTTATTTCACTTTTGGAACATTAGTTTAAACTAATAAAGCATACAAATTGATGTAAAGAAAATAAAATAATGAAAGCTAGCAAAGAAGTTCTAGAACAGTTGCTCAAAATAGCATCCAAAAGTTGCATTACATAATTCATATGGACAATCTACATAAATTTTATATATATTGCTCTTTTCTAGCCCTTGCAATAAATATTTTCATGTATTCCTATTATTCTATCTTCCTTTGCAAGAAGTCGGAATATTTATTTTTTATATTCATATATTTTCTATATTCATATTTAAAATTAAAGCTGGATATCTAACTTTACACTTTTCTGCGTGAAATATATCTCAAGGTTTCACTATAAATAATTATAGTCACGGTTATTATATACACGCGGTCATCCTTCCAATTTGTCTAAAGCAATTTACAAACATCCTTCCTTTTTTTTAAAAAATAATAAATTTATTTTAAATGTATCACTTATACTTAACGAATGAAGATTTTGATTTTAAAGATTTTAAATAACTTAAACATTACTACACAGTCATTTTTTTTCTGGCTGATACATAAATTTACAACAATAACAAACTAATATTTTATTTTATTTATGTATATAGTTCTGAACTTAATAATTCCAAGAAGTTAATGTAAAAAAAAAGTTTACATTATATAGTTCTTAATAATATACTCCTAAGCATTCTTGCTATCAATATCTATAACAACAATATATTTGTATTAAGTTATATTGCATCCAACATCTAGTGAATAATATTTTTAGGTGTTTTTAAAATATAAGAGATCATGTAAAACATGGGGGTGGGCATTAAGTCGATCGGTGGACCACCAAAACATTTTGGGGTGACCGCCTTATTTAAGACCTAAGATGTGCATACTAAAAACCACATATGGAATAACGAAGTCAACTAGACTGGAGAGTGAGTGAGTGAATATTGCCACACTGTTCAGCTACACGAGGGCTTTTGGTGACGGACCTCATAATTTTGAACCATGGTCAAGTGACGAGGACGACACCTGAGCTGGCACCCCCTCTCCTAACTACCACACCAATGGGAGGTCGTTTGAACTCTCGACAGATTTAACGTGCATCGCTTCCTTATACGGGAGATCTTCAGTGGGGCTGGGCTCGAACTCATGACATGCCTGCGATGACCCGATATCTTGACCACTTGGCTACCACAGCCACAGCTGGACTCGAGAATTGGCTTTTCAAAATCGATGCGACTGACCTACCTGTGTCAATCTGCATTTTAAGCGATGAATATAACTAAGACAACATATTGTTCGCATTTTACAGACTACCACTTAGAATCCAGTGCAATATTAGCAGTTAGTACATTGTAAACAAAAAAGTTCTTGCGGTTTTTAATGACCCAAAAGAACGTAACATACAAACAGCTTAGCCTATTGGTAGTCCTCAAAGTAATCATCATCTGCATCCAGCACATTCTCCAGTTGTTCAATCCTCTTGCGGTAAAACTCAGGGGGTGTGGGACGCAAAGAAGTCAGTGAGAGCTTGGAGCACGCCTGCTTCATTGGTGAAGGATTTACCACGAAGATTATTGTCCAGGGAATGGAAGAGGTGGCAATCTGATGGTGCAAGGTCAGGTGAGTAAGGAGGATGGCACAAAGTCTCCCAACCAAGTCTCTGTATCGGATTCCTGGCCAACCGCGCGACATGCGGCCTCGCGTTATCATGCAATAACAGTACACCCTTTCGATTAACCAGTGCTGGCTCCTTCTGACCCAATGCCTGTTGTACACGTTCCAAATGCTGCGAATACAGGTCCGCAGTGACCATTTGGCCCGTTGGTAGCAACTCATAGTGAACGACTTGACAGAAAGTCCACCAGACACAAAGCATAATCTTGCGTGGGTGCATAGATGGTCTTGCGCTGCACGGGACAGTATCCTGAGGTGACAACCAATGTTTGGAACGCTTGGGTGTGTCATACAGGACCCACTTCTCGTCACTGGTCTGCACCCGATTGATTGAATATGGATGCGCTACGGTGGCGAGAAAGCAACGATAAACAGGCTACCACTCGTTGTTGCTTATGGACATCCAACAGCGTGTGAGGAACCCACTTGCTCAGCCTGTACGTCTTACCTAAGCGGTGCAGATGAAGTCTAACCGTTTCAGTGGAAGTGTTGAATTGTCAGGCAAGTTCACCACACGTTTGACTACTGTCCTCCTCAATGGCCGCATGCAGGGCTTCGTCATCCAAGGCCTGTGGTTGTCCTGTTTGAGTTTTATCACAGAGGGACAAATCTCCCGACTTGAATTTTGGAAACCATTGCCTTGCCGTACGTTTATTGACAACACTATCCCCAAACGCTTGACATATTTGGCGATTTGATGCAGAGGCTGATAAGCCCACTTTGAAGTTGTAAAGTAAACAACCCCGAAAGAACTCCTTCGATACGTCCATTTCTCTTCGCTACTGTACGGGTTCCGATTGATGAATGTGAGCAGTGGACCTGCTTTTATAACAACTAATATTCCTACTCTCGACTGATGTGTTCTCAATCATGTCATACACGAATTTGCATACTTATTCTCACTTCTTTCATTGGAAACGCGCAAACGGAAGGAACTTTTTTGTTTACCTTGTATTTATTTTCTGATTCAAGATTTGTGGACAGAGAGTATACAGACTAGTTTCCTACTGACTAACTACTAAAACTCTGTTTAAAAGAAAATGATTTATTTTGCAATGTATTTTGAATTGTTTGATAATACATTATTAAATTTGATAATATTATTAAATTTGTAGGTATTATTATTATGCTTGTATCCTGCGTTTTGCTTTAAACGTGGTTTAAAGCGAAGTTTTTTTTATTGTAGTTATTTAAATAAGTACATATTCTGTATTTATTATTGTTATAATATAAATATTGTTAACCTTTTTTTCAGCTCATCACACCTAAGCCACTGCGTAGACTACATTAAAAGTAGACCGTACTATGTAAAAATCTGATTCAAAATATAATAGGTTATAAATTCTGTGATTTTGTCATCACTATGTTTCTGTTAAAATTATTCAATTAATGTCTCAGAGCTGTGACTGTAGGATCCATGGTCATGCACTCGTGGCTGGATAGTCATGAATTACAGCCTTGTGCCACTGAAGACCTACCGTGTAGAGGGGCTGATGCACGTTAAATCTGTCGGCGCTCAAATTCGTCTAGTTTCAATAGTGTAGAAGTTCAAGGAAAAGGGTGTCAGTTCACAGGTGTCACCTTGTCACTTATGCATGGTTTAAAATAAAGAGGCCCAACACCAATAGCTCTCATGTTTATTTATAGGGCGATGTTAATAAGCACTCATCCTCTCTGTGCTTAAATTTTTGTAACATTTATTAAATTTTATTTTTGTGTAGAATTGCAAACAATTGTATTGCTTATTATTCATATATGACATACTAACTAAGATGAAAATATAAATATGATTCAAAATAAAAAAATACACATTCAAATTTTCTTTAAAGTATAACAAAACCACTGAATATACGCAAATCAAATCATTTTCCATTATCTTGGTAATCTATTCTCTCCCTACCTGAAGTGTTGATGTAGAGCACGGACAGAATATATTACAATACATAGCAGAAGCTTTGTGTAAGACCAAGGCAATTGAACTAGTCATGGTTTCCAAAATCCTATTGAATGCCACAACAATGTTTATAACATTACACTCAGATTGTTTTAGGCTAAGGCCGCATAGTGAGGGGATCTATTGAACATAATTCAAGTGAGATTATACTTATTATGGGGCTTGCAGCAAATCTTAGTAGTAATTTGTCTGGAAACCACTTGAATGCTCTATTTAAGTGGAATTGTCTATAACTTATTTAATGTCGTTTTTGGAGAAAACTCTTCACTATCCAGAGTTTTTTCTATTTGTTTTTTAATCATTTTATTTTAAGCGTCTTTTACCATTAGGTAGTTGAGATTAATTTTTTTTAATTTTTTTTAGGTTACACAGTTTGTTGATAGATTAGCTTATATTGGTTATGGTATTAGATTGTAACTTTATGTTTATTATTTTGTATTTTGTGTTATGTCCTTTGATTGCAATATATGTAAACATAACAGTTGTCAATATGTGAACTTTGCACTACAGATTTCTCACCATTTATTTATACTCTAAATATTATTAACTGAAATATCATGTGAAATGTCAACAGCTGCCTGTATTTAAAATTGTAAGTGATTTATAAGCGAAGAGGTAATTTATTATGGAAAGGGAAAATATTTCTAAGAGTTCATGGTTATGTTCCAAATTTCAATATTTAACAAAATGACATTGCAAAAAGAGGCAAAGCAAAGAATTCAAAAAATTCCTTTCTATGTTTCAAATGTATTTTATGAAATTATTTTTATGGGAATTTATTTTTGAAGATATCACATTTAAGCTTTCATTAAGATAGTATACGATGCTCATGTTAAGTTCAGTATTACCCTAAAAGCAGTTAAAGATGAAACTGAATTTGCTTCCTTGTCAATCCTCTACAACGAAAAAGATTCATTCAAAAAATTCAATGAGATTGTGTTTCTTCTTTAAGTCATATTTCAATCGTCTTTTAAACCAAGAATAATCATTCATTTTAATTCATGTATTTGTGGCTTGGAGGCAGCGTGCCCGCTTCGTAAGCCTACATTCGAGGGTTCGATTCCGGCTGGAATAGAAAAGGCTTAGTTACGAGTATGCATCCCGTAAGAAAAACAGTTATAAGACCATGTGATGCAATTCGAGCAAATAAATTATATTGAAATTCAAGATTTTGTATAAAATACAAGTTCAAATATTTTTTACGGAAAATAATTTAAGGAATCCAGTTTCACTTATGATGAAATATTATCATGTATTTTATGTATTTCGAAGAATTTAAATTTAATGTCTTTTGATTATCAAGATTGTGTTATTGCTTTGATTGTAAGTTTTTTAATGACATAAATTACAAGTTTTTTATTACTTTAATTACAAGTTTTTAGCGCGTATTTCACGTAGTGGAACAAAAGCCCTATTAGGACGCAAATTTCGTCTTCGTCTTCGTTCTATATTTTGTCGTACCTTTTTCTCAGCCAATAAGTAATCAATTGACCTCGGGTTTTCGGCATTTGGTCGCATTTGTGCCCTAGATGAGCCGAATCATATTTAAATTTTCCCATAGTTTTCCCAAATTTTTCTACAAATTTTCCTGAATTTCGCTAGTTTATAGTAAAAAAAATAATTTTTTTTTTTTTTTGTTTTTTTATAGTGCTGATACAGATTTGTGTCATTATTTCTTTTCAGCTCAATAGTAGTACATTTAGAGGAGTGGTACAGTACAACTTTCTGTTAGTAAAAAGTTCATTAGTTGCATTATTGTAAAATACAACACGTTAAAAACGCGCTAAAATTACTTGGCCATGCCAATGATTGATATCTTGTTTTATTACTCTGATTACAAGTTTATTTTATTACTCTAATTAAAAAAATTTGTACCTCCCATTACATGTTTTTTGTAATATTATATTCGTGTGAACGTGGACGCGCCCTGGTATGTGTACTTCACCAGCGCGTACTTCACTGGTGTATGTGTACTTCACCTACAAGGACAGCAAGCCAAAAGGAAAAAAATCAGGGCTTCACAAAGTATCCCCAGCCACGGAAGGCAAATAAATTTGGTTATGAATTCATACTAATTCCATTATACTTAGTTTCTGCCAAGTCTAGGATTCAAATCGATGGCAATAAAAACCCACCACTTAGAAATATTGATGTAAATTACATTTGTCAGAACTCAAAGGTACAGTATTGCGTGGTGTGGAAATTTGGAGAAGTGGTGCCAGCTCAGGCGGCCTTCTTATCACTTTTCCGTGGCTCAAAATTAGCTGTCCGTCTGCAGGACCCCTGGTGCAGATTCAGAATGCAACGTTAAAAAACACTCAATCTGCAGTATTTCGTTTTTCGAAAAATATTTTTAATTTTTTGTTTTAAATATTTTGTTATAAATTATAGCTTTTTTAAAAATGTATATATATATATATACATAGACTGTCATAATTGCATAGTCCCTTGACAATAGATCGTGAAGCTCTACGTTGACTGCTTGTTGTCTGGTGAAATTAATATTTATCTCAATCATGCTAGAGAATAATCATGCATTTGTAGAATAAATCAAGACAGTCAGATCGTTAATTAATTCATATATTTGGCCTGGTTATCAAAATGCGTAACTACACAAAAGAACTAATTTCAAATAAGAGTGCTATGCGCCAAGCGGTGTTTGTCGGGATTTCTTAATCGCGCCAAGCAGCGGTTGTTGTCAAGTTACATGGAATTCAAGATGGTGGCTTCGCCGTAACAAATCGTCAGGAAAATTATTGTAAAGAACTGTTTTGAAATATATTTCAAATGAAGAATATAGGAATAGATTAAAAATAACCAATATCAATTAATTATGAATATCAATATAATATAATAAAAATTATATATAATAGTAAAAAAAATCTGTAATATATTATTATTATCATTTTATATAATTTAATAGTAATTATGATACATAATAATATGTATATAATTTTATGTAATAATATTCATAAAAAATTATTATGTATAATAATGCTCATATAATATAATAATATTATTATAAATAACATAAGAAAAATCATAAATAAATAAAATTTTTAATATTTTTAAAAAAATATCCATATTCGAAAATAGCACAAAATACAACAGAAGACTAAAATATTAGTTTGTTGAACAAATGTAAGGAAAATGGTTACATTTTAAGAAAATCAAATTAAAAAATCGTCTGAAATTAATACCGCGCAAATAAATAAACTACTCTAATATACGTTCTTTCTATGGCAACCACATTTCTACAGGAGAAAAATATAAAGATAACTATATTGCAATGTTATCGCCATCTTGGCGAACATGGACAAGAACTTGGCGCGTAGCACTCCTATATCAAATTAGCACCCCAGAAGAAGTTAGGTCGACGATATATAAGCGCCCTTTTTTTGTCAGATTAATACGAAGAAGATGAAACAGCGCGATACATGCATCTGCGCCTTGGTTTTCATCATCTTCAAAAATAGAGTCTCTATCCACTAAGTTGTACAGTTAAAATTAGTTTTTCCAATTTCCGTTAATTACAAAATAGTGTTAAATCAGAGAAAGTTTGAACGCCCGGAACTGCTTCCTGTGTTTTTAAATCACGTCTATTTAAATTGCTCTATACATTATCTGTATTCAACGTCTAAATTAGTTCATTTTTTCAAGTTCGAAAACTTATTACTCAGACGTGGGGGGCACTAACTATCTTATCAATCAAAAATTCGTGAATTTATTAGACTACGTGACGAATTATTTGGTTGGAAATAGTGGATTGCATAGATTTTACGACTTCTGGGAGAGCTATAAAAATTTCTTGTAAGAAAAATATGTATTTTTATCTATAAAATACTTTTATAAAAAAATGTAATGATACTAAATAACGTATAATTTTAACAGATATGTTTTTTTTCTTCATAAAAACTATGTCACTGACTCAGAATTTTAACTAAACAAATTATTTCTACACACACTACCTTATCAAGCAAAAATACGTGAATTTATTAGTCCAACGAATGATTTGATGAGAAATAGCGGATTGCATAGATTTTCTGACTTATGGAAGAGCTAAAAAAATAAATTTCTTGTAAATATTAAATATTTTTATACATAAAATGCTTTTTTAAAATGAGGTAATAATACTAAGCATCATATTATTTAACGCTTGCTTATAATTTAAGCAAATGTCATTTTTTTATACATCATTATATTAACTCGAAATTTGACTAACCCAATTATCATTTAAATTTCTTAACATCAGTCCCTAGAAGATTTATAAATAGCTATTGACCTTATGAGGCCTAATTGCATATAATAATGTATTATGTTTTTAAATAGCCACACAATATCAATTTAATAAACAATCTGGGTTTATTTCACTATTTTCGAAATTTTATATGACAATGGGCTTTGATAATTTCGGGTTCAGTTTTGAACGAAATAGAAGAATATTAATAGTTACAATATATTTTAATTAATCTAAAAAAATTGTTTAGTTAACAATGCAATGAAACACAACAAGACAGATATAGAAAAAAATTATGGATATTTTCCAATTATAATTTCAAAATTACCAATGATTTTTCCATAAATAGCCTCGTAATAATTTGAATGGCTGTATTCTAGTTATAATATATATAAAATAAATATTATATAAAATTAGATATCTAAAAAAGTAATTGACACGAATAAATATACGAATATATGATAAATTTCAAATTAGTTTGCATTTAATAAAAATTCAAAAGAAAATTATTAAAATAAAATGCGATAAGAATGGAAGATCCCATGAATATCATTCTTTGGTTAGGAAGGATTTCTAAAATATAATATTTGTAATCAGGAAAGGTAAACATTTTTCGCGTTAGGAAACAAATACGCAAATCATGGTGGGAAAAGAAATAAAAGAATGAATACTTTACAATATTTAATTAAATTAAAACGTTACTATAATAATTATTTAATTTTAATTTATTAGTATAACTAAATTTTAAAATTAATTTTGTATATTAAGTCATTGCAATACTGATGATGTGAGAGAATCCAGTTTGTTTTTCCTTATTATATTATTGTTATTTATTTACTTTTTTTTAAACTTTACTCTGTGTTCATAATTTAAAGCCTGGAACTTTAAGTTTTATCCAGATATATTCATATTTATTATTACAAATAAATAAATAAATTATACATGCGTTGTCCTTCAAACATTAAGTGATAATCTGTCTTTGGCGTTCTATTTGAAAACAATCAAACGTAAAAACCCTAAATTAGTTAAAATTATGTTTTTAAGAGC
Source organism: Trichonephila clavata (assembly GCA_019973975.1). Lineage (NCBI taxonomy): Eukaryota > Metazoa > Arthropoda > Arachnida > Araneae > Nephilidae > Trichonephila > Trichonephila clavata. Next base: position 16,055 of record BMAO01012040.1, read on the forward strand.
TCTTTACATAATTTTCAAATAAAAATATTACACATTTTCAAAAATTCAGTGTTCAACATTAAAAATCATAAATTTTTGTTTAAAAAATTAAATGAATGGTCTTTAACTCCTTAAAGTACACACATATAAGATTTTTCGGAAAAACTGGGAAAAAATAATAGAGCGTTGTTTTGACAGAAAATGAAGGAAAAAAGGTATAGTGTAAATTATTACTTAAAACAATATAGTGGGAATTGATAAATAAATAATGATCATTAAATAATTAATATGTAATAAGTAAATAACAGTTAGTATGATAATTAATGAATTATTAAAGAAATAGTGAATTAGTAGATAAAAAATTAATTTATAAATAACTAATAATTAATTAATAAGTAATAAGTAATTTATAAGAAATAAAAAATAAAAAGTGTGATTAATTAATTAATATGTTATAAGTAATTTACGGATAATTAGAAATTAATTATTAAAACTATAATTAAAAATATAAAAATAATAATTAATTAAAATAATATTTAATACTTCATTAATAATTCATCAGCTTGCAAGTTGAATAGGATCTTTTCGATCTCCTTCAATCTGTGCTGGATTACTTTCCATTTCAGTTTTTTCTTCTTCGAAGACGCTCAATAGCTGTTGCGAGGGGCAGCTGCAAACGCGAGAACTATCAAGACCTTTGAAAGAATGGAGTGCAGGAATTGGTGCAGCATCGGCTCCAATGAATTGACTATGGAATAGAACTTTTCTCCGGCGGAAGACTGGGAACATTAACAATATAATAATAAATATACTGCTTGTTAAATCAAATGTCTTTTAGGCAATAGCTGTGAAAGCTCTCACACTACCCAATATACTCGTATATATATATATATATATATTCAAAATTTCTCTACAAGAGAGAGATGAATTACATGATTAATACTTAAAAGAATATCAATTGCTAGATAACAAGACAACAGAATTTAGAAGGAGATATGAAAGATTGAAATTAGAGAGTAAAATATAAAAGAATGGATGCTTCAGTATTATCAACATTGCTGACTTAGGACAGCTTGTATACATAAAATTTTCTTTAAAAAAATCCTTCTGTATAAAAGTGGGGTTGAACATGTTTTTTGGCCAGCCAACCTTCCCCCTTTTTTTGTTAATAATACCAAGCAAAAACCAATTGGAAATAATGGATAGGAAATCTAAATGCATTATAAGGAAAAGGTAACTTACCCAAAAATTGCATACTGAAATGCAGAGCCCGCGCTAAATCTGAGTACAATAAACAAGTTATTGCCAGATTCTGGACCCAAATACAATTTCAAAACAAAGCAAAGGCTGAAAAATAGCACTTAGTAAAAGTATGAAAAGAATAGAAATAATAAAATAAGAAATGTAAACATACTACCATTATCTTAGAGACTCTTAATATGGTTTAAAAGTTATAATATATTCTAAAAAAGTAATTTTATCTAAAACTAGAAACTGGGGGTATTTAAAACTATCTAGTAAGAATAATAAATCTATAATATAAACCTTTTAAAACTATGGAAATTTAATCCTTACTATTTAGAATTTCATTATTTAAATATCTATTAATAAAATTAATAGGGTAGTTTTGAATTAAACAGTATTTGGTAAAATGCTATATATATATATATATATATAAAAAAATAATAAAAAAAATATATATATATATATAAGGAAGTAATCCTACTCGACTCACGTCATTACACCAGCCATATGGTGTGCTCTATGTTATATCATAAGAAGCAAGGATCTCATCTCGTTATTTCATTTCAGTTAGTTTTTCTCCAAGAAACACATACACAGGTCAGTGTAAATACTCACAGAAATTCAAATCCAAACCAAGATTCTACTTCCTCTACAATTGTTCAACAAGGTACCATTGTCAGTACTTGGTGTCTTGACGGTATCAAATTAGAAATTGGCCTAATCACTCTCCGAAGTAAATCGGGATTCGAGTAACATTGTTTTTTTTATTCTTGGTTACATATAAATTAATAAATAAATACAATTTTATACCACTTTAAACTTATATCTAAGTACATCAACTAACTAAAAGGTAAACTAGAACTATTATTTTATCGAAAATTTTATATTATTATTTTGAACAAAGATAACAAAAAAGCAAAGCCAATAATAATAAATGCTTGAGTCATATTTTAATAAAATTTCCATAATATTAAAACTCATTTTTGATATGAATTATGCCATTGTTATTTCAATAATAACTGTGATAACCAATCACATGTTTTCTAAAGTAAGGATGTTGCTCTGAAGATAATGCGATTTTCAAAAATTTAACTTGTAATTTCCTGCTAAAAAAATTATTTGAAAGAATTTTCGTGAAATTCTTTGATTGATTAATATCAAAAAATCAGAATTATTGAAGAAAAGGATAAAGGTAAATATTTATAAAATTGTGTAGATCCTGGAAATTTTGTATTTATTTGAAAATCATGATAAGTAATAATATTAAAGGCAATATGTTGTTTTTATCGCATTAAAAATACGATATATCAATTAGCAAATTTTAAATACTTATAAATATTATATTTGTTTCAATCTTCATATATAACTAAAAATGCTATTCTTTATGAAGGAAAGAAAGTAATATACGAAATAATACGGTAACAGAAATATTTTCAAAAGCAATTAAAGCAAGAAATATATATAATTAAGCATAAAAGAACATCTGAAATGCTCATCTCTAAAAATAGAGAATTTGATAAAAGTAACAAGAATAAGAAGTTTTGGCCGCATCGATCCTAAAATTATAAAATCGTATGGGGAAATAAGAAAAATTATATCATTTCAATGTGAATTTCCGTACTTAAAATTCGGTATTGTATTGGATCAGTTCACTTATAAACTAATCCAATAAAAATAAACTAAAAAGACATACTTTCTAAAAATATCTTTCTTTTAGAAATCACTAAATGAAGGAAATGAGTTTTTACATTCTCTTTTAAAACTTCCCATTATATATTTTTTTCCTTTGCAGTTTTGCATCTCTTAAGTGGACATTGTTTTTACTTTCTTCTAATAAGTTCAAAATTGAGAATTTAAATAATAATTGCTATTGCCACAAAAATATCAAAGCAGATTCATAACATTAATCAGGTAATTTTCTACTTCAAAATAAAAAAAAAGTTACACCATCTACTTTAAAGAATGTGAAATTGAATCATATTTATATTCAGAATTTCTCGAAGTCTTATTGCATTAAATATTAACTGATAAAAATAACTATTTTAATCTAAAAAAGCAGCTTCTTTTTATAAAATAAAAAAACCCTTTTGACTTTTAATCAAAAATGTATGTTCAAAGGTTTTTAAATCGTCAAATAAAATTTGAAAGCTTTAATTAAACAAGTTTTAATTTTCACGATTAATTAATTTAAAATAAACTAGCATTAAAAATGTATAAAGGCAATTCATTCTTTTTTTTTACCATCCTTCAAAGCAAGTCAAGTTGATTTGTACATGTTACAGTGAATGAATAAAATAAAAATATAAATTTTGAATTTTTTTTAGAGTATTAAGATTTAGCTTTTAAGCTTCTATAATTAATAATCACTATTTTCAAGATTATTAAGGTAAATAATGCCAGAATATAATAATAATATAATTAATAAGATGGGTATATTTCTAAAAAGTATAAGAAATTATAAATATATGTTTCATTTTCAAATAAGTAAGATGGGTTTGGAAGTTTAAAATGATCAAGAATTTACACAAGCTTCCTTTCTGAAAACAATAAAATACTTCAAAAATTATCGACATTTAAAAAAAAAATTCTGACATCGTTCATAATTGGGATTTTGATTTATGACCAAATTTTAATAAATTATATTTTCAGTTGCACATCGAAATGAATGTTTCCTCAAAAAACAAAAAAGGAATAAATTAATAAAATTGAAAAAGAACTTTTAATAAGGGCAGGAAATTTATGGATTCTTTTTAATAGAAGAAATATGCCACCTTCATTTATTTAATAAAATAAGTAATCTTAATTAATTTACAAAAAGAAGTAAATCCTTAGACACGGTTATAAATTTTTTTCTTATGTGATTAATGTACATGATTCTGCAATTTTGCATGGTACTCCTTTTTTCTGCAATTTATAACTAGCAAAAGCATCGTATATGCACTATACACACGTAACTGACACAGTCATCATAATATGAGTACTAATATCAATATTTTTGCATTAGTTTTTTTGCAATTGAGTTATGTCCTGTATCAGGTAATGAAATTGATTTATTGTGATATTAAAAGGTACGCACGCCTAATTTAAAAGAAGCATATAGAATAAATTAGCTACTTTGAATTTATTTATTTATAAATGACAAAATATTAGTTTTCAAAAATTATTGTATTTTATTTTAATGAATATTCAGAACGATATTGAATGTGCTTAATTTTTTAATAATGTTTTCTATATAAAGTTAACGAAAAAGAAAATATTTATTTTTGACAAAATTTAGTAGAGTAGCACCTAGTAAGTTTTCCCAAATTCTACAAATCTCAGACAAAGTACAATTACGTAAAGTTTTTTGCAAGCCACTAATTGATTGGTATATCACCCTACATGGTTCTGCATTAAAAAAAAGAGACATCAGCTCCCGGGTAATGTACCAAATCTCCCATGGTAAAACACCAATCCACATCCCCATTAGCAATTTAAAAAATCATTTTGCTAGCAATGGTACTATTGGTAGAAAATAATTTCTTCATCATCACAATAACATAAGGAAAAATTAAGTAATAAATATAAACATTTTTGTAAAAATTTTTATTTCCTTTTTTTATATTTCTTCCATAAAAATACTCACTCTCAAAAGTCCTCAAAGAAAATTGCTGAATAAAATTAAACTTCAAAAGAGTAGGACTGTGTGTGTGTGAAATTATTTCAAGAGTAAATTCCCCGTTCTTTTTTTTCTTTGTCTCTTCACGAAAACCTTTGATGAAGATATATTCTATAATTTAGCTTCATAAATACCAGGAATGCTTAGAAATGTAGAATTTATTAGAATGTTTTTAAAAATACAAACTGAACACAAAACGTTTCTGTTCATTTGTTCTACATAAATGGGAAAAAAAACTTATTGTGTTAAAGCTATAAAAAGGTATAAAAACATTTCCTCAAGAAGAAACCTATATTTTTCATAAATCTTTTTCTTTTCTTTTTTCTTTTCTGGGACCCATTTTTAACTTATTTCAAAGAATGATCATTTAAGGAAGGTTAAAAATGATCTGAAGAAAATTTCTCTTTAAAATAAATTGTTTTATACATTGACTTGTTAGTGTAGAACAAATTTGTGATACAAAAGAAATAACCAGGGATTTATGCAACACAAGTTATTCTAAAAAAGTTGGGATTTAAATTTAAAAGTACTGTAGATTTTACTTAAATGGATGTGTTTTCAGCGTAAAACTTATTAACATTTAAAAAATTGAGACTTGTAAATTCAAATTAATTATTTTAGTTTGAATGTAATAATAATGTAACAGAATTTTTCTAAAGTATTAACTATTAAAATCTAGCTTTATATATATAAATGTTATTTTTTGTAGGATAAATACATGTGAAAAGAATAATCAAAGTGAGCAACTTTTCTGCAACTATTTTTTATTAGTAGTTACTTTTTTCATTATTTAATATATTTTTCTAATAAAACAGATATAATTATAAAATTTTTAAGCATAATGTTCTGGAATCTGCATATGTTTACTTAAATGTACTTTTATGTACTTTTTTTTTCTCTCTCAATATCCCACTCGAAAAAAGCACGTTTTTTCTCTCTATATCAAAAATGTTTTTCGAGTTGCTGTAATCAATATATTACTTGCTATTGCAACAATGCCAACGTTCAAGATAACTTGCCAAGTAGTCTACCCCGATTTCGCAGGAGTCATACGCGCTGAATTGACAACTATGTGCTTCGTTTCATATAATGTCGCCAATACGGTTGCGATAATACATTATTTTAAGCTCTCGCAGGAAAATATCGCATTGATTGTTTGTACTGAAATCGTCTCCAAAAAAGAAAGACGTTGATATAAATACTGTTGCGTGTGTGTAGTGTTATAAAATAATAATATTATTCTGGAGTCCTAGAATTTGTCTTTTTCCTGGATTTATTGGTAACAAAAACTTTCAACGATAAACTTAACAATCTTTAACAAATTAAATCAAGTTGCACTGATTAGACTGAAATAATAAAGAGAATAATTCTAATATTCGAGATAAAAATTCTAGTAAGCAACGGCACCTGGTACGCCGAAGCCAAGAAAAAGAGTGCGATTTAAAATATACGAGTAAACAACAGCCCATCTAGTTATGCCGAAGCCCAGTTCAAGATTTCCCTGAGACAGAATCCGTTGATATGGTTTCTATCGAGATATACCACGTGGGGTCTGAGGGTGGTGTCGACCACGCTCCACCCACTCAGACCACCCGGTCCTATAATTCACAACAGAAGTTCTTTCATAAGACTTATTAGCAATTGACAGAACTAAATACCAACTTTCCAGGAAGTTGCACGTTTATCAAAATCTGAGGACTTAATGAAATGGAGCACGATGCAGCATCAGTGGTGAATTTAACTGAAGAGAAGCTCCAACAACGAATTTTGCGAAAAAAACAGCAAACAAATAAAACTACATTCTACATGAAAATTACAGTTTTACAATTTGTGTAATGATTAAGAACAGTTGTATAATTTGTACAATGTATATTAGTCCACCATTAGACGGACAGGGGATACTCTCCCCCCTAGCATATATGTAGAGGTTATTCCTAACTAGAACCTCATAGGTCCAAAATAATAATAACCCCTAAGTTCCGATAAAACAGTTTATTTTAACATAAACAGAAAATATAACACCTTCTCGCACTAATAGTAATCAGTAGAGCAGTCGTTTCAAATCAAAAATAAAACCAAACGGAACCACATTCTCGTGGCTTGTGCAGTTCTCGTCTCGGACTCTCGTTCAACGGGAAATTGAAGCTGATGATACTGCTGGCCCTGTTTGAGAAAATAGTCCATACCCACAATTGACACTGCTGGTCCTGGCTGGGAAAATAAACCGCTACCCCATATATAAGAAAAATATATAGTGGACTAATAAGAAAGACAAAATTAGTTAAAGAATATATAGGTCAAATAATAAAAGAATATACTATATACAGTCGACTCTTGATAATTCGAAGTTGAAGGGACCAATGAGAAACTTCGAATTATCAAGAGTTCGAATTATCAAGAAGGATAGGAAAAAACTCCCAAAATACACGAAGAGAAATTTTTTCTAGCACATTTAAATTTGAAACTATGTAATAAAACAACAATTGAGTACATATGAATAAAATTATTTTAAAGTATTTTAAAAAGTACATATTATACAGTATAAAAATTAAGCAGAAGTTAGAAGCCATGTATTAATACAAGAATACATACTGTACATAATTAATGTTTTGACGAAAAAATCAGTTTTTTTTTGTTTCATCGCATTCAATCTAACTTTGATAATATATTTTTCTAGAACAAAGGAAGCTTGAAAAACGTCCGCATCAACATGATTTTGAAGGAAAAAGTTGCGTAGTTTGTTTAGTGACACTTTAGCTTCTGTCAGAGTTAACTGAGTCTACTCCGATGATCATCAAAGGGGTCTATGTTACAGGGAACACAATCAGAGACAATACAAAACAAAACATGTAAACTCCAACCTGTTTACTACAGGACTCTACATGATAGCGAGGGCTTGAACTGTCGAGTTTCATTACATCACTTCGAATTATCAGGTGTTGTAATCTGGCCGGCCACAGATTTTACTTCGAAATTTGAGTGTACCAAAACGTATTGTTTTAGTTCGAAATATCAAGAGTTTTTCTAGGGGCTCAATATAAACTTCGAATTAGTGAGAGGTTCGTATTCTCGAAGGTTTGAATTAGCGAGAGTCGACTGTAATAGAAAACATCATCTTACAGTTTAAAATATGTGTTAAAAACTACATTTCCCCCCATTTATTCTGAAAATGTAGACTTTTTAATTTTCAGAAATGTTTTTACTCATGAAATTCTATACATCGAGAAGTAGAAATGCAGTAACTTGTGATTCATACTGTCATTTATAAAATAATACTTTTTTATGACAAAAGTATCGTCCAATAGTGTACCTTTCTCGAACGTAATCATTTTAGATATTCTTAGAGGTATTCTTTTTGTGTAAGGCAAAATTTATTTTTTATAGCATCGTAAGGTACCACACATATCTCTGTCCTATATGCATTATCAAACAAAAAAAGATGGAAGAAGTATATTATCTTTGGAACCATGGAAGGAGTATACATTATCTTTGATGACCTCCACAATTCTCATCCCATTAAACAGAAATGATAATAATTACAGTGAACTAAACAATAATGTTTATAAATTAATTTATAAATTAACAACATAGTACAAGGAAAATTGTTTTAGTATTGGAAAATAGCTGGAAATTGTTTTGTATTTCCTTTATGCTTTTTTAATTACAATTTTCATTTCTTATAATATGTTCATATATACTGTTGTTTCAGAGCATTTAAAACAAAAATTTAACCTTTTTCGTAAGTAAATGAGTATATACGTTTTTAGTACATATTTCTCTCTGATAGTTAAAAGCCTTTTTTTTTCTTTTCTTACTCCTGTTAATTTTTTCTATCCTAATAAAAAGTGGACTTGGAAAACTAATAAAGTCAAGTATTTCATGGACACAAGACTTTATTCTATGTAAAGTGTTTTATAAACACATCGTGGTTAAACATTTAATATAAAGAACCTAACCAAAGATTGCTTACCTGTTCTAAAAAGAAAAAGCACTCTGATTTAAGAAGAATATCGTATTGCTGCAATGCAACCAAACACGAAATAATAAAGCCAATGTTTCAAAGTATTACAGCAAAAACGAGATGCACTCAGATCAAGTATCTTAAAAAGACATTATGATTAAACTAATATTTTTAAAACAAGCATTACGTTCGAGAAGAAACGGATATCTTAAAAGAAGCAGAGTTTTCTGAATTCTCCTTTAAACATAAGCGATGAGTGCTTTCCATTCCTTAAACATAAATATCTTTTACGAACCGACAGAATAATGTAGAAGTGAGCAAACACTCAGGATAAAAAACGATGCATCATCAAGGAAATTCTCCGAAAGTATTTGCGAAATTGCCTTTTTAAGCGTTAAGAATAGTGTGAAATGTTGAAAATGAGATACCTTTTATTTTGACACTCCCTTTTTACGGAAATTTTATACAAAACACATTGAAACAAATCGCTTTTTTTCCAAATGGAGAAACGTATCTTTCTACTCAATAAGCTTTTGTCTAGTCCTTTCACAACTCATGCCAAATGTTTAGAAGAAAGACTCTTTCTGGAGTTAGATGAATAGAATAAAAATAACTCTACTAGAAATGCCGGAAAATTACCATTTTCTTTAAAGAATACATTTTGGTGAATTAATTTTTAATTTTTTTTTTAAAAAATCGTTTGGTTGTGAAATACATTGTATTTGTTTAAATAAATCGTTTGTTATAGCTGATTTTACATTTTGTCAACTAAAGTTGTTGAAAAATAATTCAAATGTTTGAGTTTTGTGTTTATTATTTAAGAATTTTTTCGAATGCGTGTTTTACAATTTATTGCCATTTATTATTATCATCCATAATTATAAATTTGCTTATAATAAATTAAGAATACTTTGATTTTATTTATATATAATTTTTAAATTTGAAATCAATAACGTACATTTTTTATTAGTCTATTTTGTTGTTTAAGTCAAATAAATCTCTACCACTTCAGACTTGTTATTCAAAAACAATTGCAACAATTTCTTTTAATTGCGTTTATTTCGGTTTAATTTCTTTTGAAATGATCTTTAAAAGATGTTTTTAACTGTGAGCTCAATTTATTTCTCTGAATTTTAAAATAATGTTCCAATATTAGCTTCACATTTATCCAAATTGGTTGAAATAAATCATATCGCATGTTTTACTGATGTTTTTAAATTATCTAGCTGCCCATAATAGTTCACAAAGTGTTTTTTAGTTAGATTTGTTTTGAAAAACACAAACATTATTGAAGTGTAAAAAATTAAACTTTGAAATTTTTTTGATTAGCTGTCTTTTTTCTTTCAACTCTAATTTCCTTATTATTTTCAGTTTTTTCTATTAAAATAATTTGAACACGATTTAAAGATTTATCTAAGTGAACAGCGTACAAAATATAGCCTAATACATGTATTCATTTTGTCCCATTAACTATTATTTTTTAGTTTTTTCTCTTTAAGTAATTTATTCCGTTCTAATCGATTGTGCTTCTTCTAGCGAGTTTACATTTGTTTGCAGAAGTTTGTCTATGTAAGCATATTAGGCATGAAATAAACTATGTTTTTTAGTTTAGTATATATAATGATATTATTGGATATTAATGCCATATTTAGAAGTTGATTCCACTAATCAAAAATGTTTTAAAAACAAAAATTGATATAACTTAGCCTATTTGACATTTGTAAACACTAACTTTTAATGTTTGTGTATTCTAATATTTGGTTTTACCACAAAACTGTAGTTGTTATTTATGAATAAAAATAGGAAACTAGAGAGAAAAAATGTATGAGATATTTCTCACTCTTAATTAAAGAAAAATTTCATTTAATTGAATATATAAAACAATTTAATGCAAAAGCAAGCTTTGGGCGTTTTTCAAAGCGAGCTTAAATTGTAAACGAAATGCAGTTTGTGTAACAAAAATAAGAATTTCAAATAAAATGTTTCTATCTAACCGGCAATTATTATTTTCAATATTATTTTTAAAGGGAAAATTATAATGGTTTGAAACAGAATTCAACAAAAAAACATTTGAGAAGAAAAATAATTTTCTTTTAAGAAACATCAAAATGCCCATAGGGAAATGTTTGATGTTGAGAATAAAATCTTAAATCTTTATTAGATTTTTCGAATCTGGTCGGTTACTTAATAATTTGAAATGTTTCGCATTCACTATATTTGCACTCATCAATTTTTCCAACTACAGGTTCCAATTTTTCTATTCTTTGGATGAGGAAACCTTCTTACTTGAAGTCTTCCAACTATTAAATGGGTGCTGAAGCCTCGTGGTTAAGAACATGAACTCGTGGCCGGCGTGTCATGAGTTCAAGCCCTAGTGCCGCTGAATGCCGCTCTATTACCTTCCATGTAATAGAGCTCATGCATGTTAAATCTGTAGAGGCTCAATGTCCAACGTTTGGCGTGGTACAGGGTGTGGCGCGAAAACACCTTCTTTTTGAACATGTTGCAGTAATGTTCGTACGGAGGGGAGGATCAAGTAGAGGGGTTCGGTTGAAAGGGTGGAATGGAATATGTGTGTGCCTGCTCGTCTCAGTCTCAAACATTCTGTGATGAAGGCAGCTGGGCACTTTTGCCGTGGAGGCGTATTTCTCGAACAATTGGTCGGTAGTTGCAGTGCAACGTGCTTTTCGTCATCTCCATAAAGTCGTGTTCCTCATGATCGAAAATGTGTTTTAATGTGGATGGATACCTTTAGAGCAGGGGTCGCCAAACTTTTTTGATCATCGCCCCCTATATAATTTTTCGAAATCTCCATAGACCCCCACAATTGTAATTTTCAGGTAATTAAAATAAAACTATATATTAGTCTAAATATTTAATAAATCAGAAACAGTAAGTAAAGTAGCTACAGTTTTTTTACTTCTTAATGAGATGAGTGTGCCTGGTGTTTCTTGGCAAGGTTCGCTATATTGGGTTCGAAATTAGTCAATTTTAACCGTAAATCCCCTCGAAGCTTCACATTTACTTTATTTCTGTTTTTAATTAAAATTGAATTAACGTGACTGAAACCGGCTTCAACCATATACGAACTTGGAAACGCCAGCATAAATGGCTGAGCCATTTCGTAAAGTTTCACATATTTTTGCTTTATATTTATATTAGTCCAAAATTTATGTATTGTCAAATTTTTAATAAGCGTTTTTGCTTCAAGATCAGACAATAGTTCAGCAAGCTCATCTTGTATGTTGATGTCGACGTTATCAATTTGCGCCGAAAATGGCGCAATAATCCAATCAGGGATGTCGATGTTTTCCAAATCAACAAAGCGCAGTTTAAAATCGTCGCTTAATTTTTGAAGATGATTTGTATATATTTCCAAGTCTTTTTCTTTTATTTTTAATTGTTGCAGATTTGAAAAATACTTATAATCTTTACATAGCAATGAAGATCTAAATAAATTTAATTTTACTTGGAAGCCTAACAGTATTGTCCGAGCTTGGATAATTGTTACATCTTTTCCTTGCAGTTTTGTTTGAACATCATTAAATTTTCCAAATAAGTCTGCTAAATAAAAATATGGTTCTTATTGTTTGGGAGTTCATTGCTTAGAACAGGATTTATTTCGTTCAGAAATTCTGTCGTGGAGTCAAATAAATTGACAAGCCGTTGCAAGCATACACCTCTAGACAACCATCTAACCTTGGTGTGCAGAAGTAATTGGTTAAATAACTCATTGTTTTCCTCACAAAGTTTGGCAAATAATCTTGATTTAAGAGGTTGAGCTTTAATTTGATTAATAGATTTAATACAAAACTGTAAAGCTTCATGTAACTCTGAACTCAGATATTTTGCTACTAAGTTGTGTCTATGCAGCACACAATGAATGGTACGAATACCGGGCACTTTTTCTTTGAGGCATGTAGCAAAACCTCGGTAACGCCCTACCATAGAAGGTGCGCCATCTGTGGCTACTACTATTATATTTTCAAGCGGAATGTCATATTTATTCAAATATTCTTGTAAACATCTAAAAATTGACACTCCCTTCCCATCGGTTTCAAGATATTTAGCAAATAAAAATTCATCAATGACTTCTCCTTTAATTTTACTGAAATATCTAACATACGCCATAAGAATAGCAGAAACGCCAAAAACAGATTCATCAAGTTGTATAGAAAACTTGCAATTTTTTAGCTCCGAAACTACTGTGTTTTCTATTTCTTCGGCCATTTCGTCAATAAGCCGTTTTACAGAATTTGCACTTAATGGCAAAGACTTTAAAACATTAGTAGAGTCTTTTTTCATCACATTCTCAATGACGTCTTTAATTGCAGGTACTACAATTTCTTCTGCGATTGTGTGGGGTTTTCCCCTCTTTGCTATATTAAGCGAAATCTTGTACAAAGCAATTAATCCTCCTTCATTTTCAATTTCAGTAGACTGTTTCATAAAACTTTTTACAGTTGGTCGACATGTGAATTTTTCTTTGAGTTTTTTGAAAAATTCTAATTTTTCATTTTTTTTATCTGAATGAAGCCTTTCAAGATGATCTTTCATTTTTGACAGTTTCATGTATTCTTTTTCAAATTTATTTTCGCATATAAGACACAAAGGAATAGTTTCATTTGTCGGTGAACAAATAAATCCAAATTTTAAGTAATCCAATGAATAATACCGACATTTCTTTTTAGATACTGAAGCTGTCATTTTTAAATTAGAGTTCTGTAAATAAGTTAAAATTAAGTTGGTATATTATACTAATCCACATTATTAAAGCTTATCTTTTCACAAGTAACAATAATTAAAATTGATATCAAAACTAAACGAATAGTTTTATAGAAACAATTGTAAAGAATTAAGAACCTAAACGAAATGTTCTTAGCGAATGAAACGAATGAGTGTGCAGTATCCATAGAAATTGATCAGTCCATATTACTCAACGAAGACACAATTTTGAATATAGTAATATTTAATATGACTGAACTTGCCGTCATGCGGCCTACATTCTACAAAACAAGTTACACACTAACAATATTTACATTTTAGATACTGAGGTGCGCACAGCAGCGCCCTCGAGTGGCCAATATTTCGGCACACACCCCGCCGGTGAACAGAATGTTCACCCAGTGATTATCAAACAAAAATTAATACAAACAATTATTCAAACACAATTCTAACAAAGACTTAACACTGAAACAATGCTACTAATCAAAATTTAAATTTTTCATATTACAAAGAAAAAATTAAATATATATTAAAATACACAAATATAATGAAATTTAAAGTTGACAATAAATCTTCAATTTACAAATTAGAAAATATTAGGCTACATACCTCAAGATCTCACAACAAATAAATTTAACAGAGATTAATTAATAATGTGTGCTATCTCCTAACATTAATCTGAAAAAATAGAAACAAAATTAGTTCAAATATTATTCAAGTTCTAAAGGGTACAACAATTGAATGGGTTTTTTGAAGAGACCTTTAGAAGTTTTTACAAGACAAGATCTAACATTATTGTCTCTTCCAATAAATATCTCCTTGATTATTCCAAGTTACCACAATAATTTTGATTTTACATTTCCTTCAACCAGAACTATGTCATTTAATTTTAAATTTTTATGAACAGATGGTGTTTTTTAAAATGATTAACTGTTTTTAACTGGAGTAAATACTGTTCTTTCCAGCGTCTCCAAAGTTGTTTTAAAAGAAGAGTTCGGTAAGTCTTTCTTTTTTTGTACGACTCTCTTGCCGTAGTGGCGTCGATCAGTTCAATGAAATGTATAGGATATTTAGAGTCACCATAACCTAACTCGAGGAAGTGGGCCGGTGTGAGTGGTTCCGGCTCTCCTGGATCGTTTTCCACGTATCTCAGTGGTCGATGATTGACGATCACTTCAACTTCTGAAAGTATCGTTGAAAGTTCTTCAAACATTAGAAGGGCTTTGCCAAGTATTTTACGCAAAGGATCCTTTATAGTCTTAACAAGACGTTCGTAAAATCCACCCCACCAAGGGGCACGTTCAACTATGAACTTCCAGTGGATACCTTTATCTGCGACAAAATTTTGAAATTCACTGTCCTTCAAGATGTTGGCAAAATATGCTAGCTCCTTTTCAGCAGCTTTAAATGTACGAGCATTATCTGAGTATATTACTTTGCAATTTCCTCTACGAGCGAGGAATCTCCGTAAAGCAAGTAAAAAACACTTTGTGGACATGTCTGATACAAGTTCTAAGTGTACGGCACGAGTGACCGCACATGTAAACAAAGAAACATAAGACTTATGAGTCTCTTGATTGTCCTTAACAAGTATTGCACCTGTAAAATCAATTCCTACGATTTGAAATGGAGGGGATTGGGTGATTCTATCTCGAGGCAACTGACCATTCAACTGGTCAGCTGGTTTAGCGTTGTATTTTTTGCAAATGAGACAAATTCGAATAATTGTTTTCACTAACTGACGACCTTTAGGTATCCAATAATTTTTTCGAAGTTGAGTTAAAGTTGCAGATACGCCACAATGACCAATTCGTTCATGTTCCCTAATAACAAGTAATTCTGTAAATTTACAGTGTCGGGGAAGGATAACAGGATGCTTTTCGCCAAAGCATAAGTCTGCTTCAAGCAACCGTCCAGTAATTCTTAGTAAATTGTCTTCACCCAAATAAGGCACTAAACTCTTTATTTCAGAGCTACATCGAAGTTGTTCGTTGCGTTTTAAGGTTAATATCTCAGCTGAATAAAATTCGTATTGAACATATTTAAGCCAAAAATATTCAGCATTTTGTATTTCATCTGCAGTAATATAGAAGTTCATTGATTTTTAACGATTCTAGCATTGTTCACAAATCGGAAGACCCAAGCAGTCACTTTCAAAAGTTTTTTAAGGCTACTGAATCGATTTATGTCAACAAGAGATTCCCTCTGTTGGGTAACTGCCACATGCACACTAGAACGATATTCTAATTCTTCCGAGCAGAGTTCCGAATCTAAAATATCTCGTTGACGATTTGGCCAATGATCGGGTGCTAGTTTAAGCCAAGGTGGGCCGTGCCACCACAGCTCATTCTGTGCTAATTTGACGGCAGATGTACCACGCGAAATGAGATCTGCAGGATTGTCCTTTCCTGGACAGTGTCCCCACTGGCTCGGATCAGAGAGCAACTGTATCTCTTGAACACGATTTTTAATGTACGGTTTGAATGCTGAAGAATCGCCACATATCCAGTAGTACGAAATGAGAGAATCAGTCCAATAATATATATTGGCATTAAACTTTAGACATGATGACACCTGTTTGGCCAACCTAGCTGACAATAGGGCTGCTGTCAGTTCAAGACGAGGAAGCGTCAATGATTTCAAAGGTGCCACACGACTTTTTGAGCAAATGAAACTCGTTTCGATTTTGTTATTGCAAGTAACAAATCGCAAGTATAGTATTGTTCCATAGGCTGACTTGCTCGCGTCTGAGAAACAATGTATATCAACACTTGATAATTCTTGATCTACGTCCCCTAAATAGAACCGTGGTATTTTTATTTCAGTCAAGCCCTCAGCTTCGCTACTCCACTGCTGCCACTTGTGTCGTAGCTTTGGGGGAAGTTCAGAGTCCCAGTCTACTCCTAGAGTCCAAAGATCTTGAAGAAGACACTTCAATTTGATAACGAATGGGCCAAGAATTCCAATGGGATCGAAGATGCGACCAACCACACTCAGAATAAATCTCTTAGACTCTGTTTTACGTGACATAAATTTCAATAAATCCTTTGGATCGAAATAAATTAAATCCTTTTCTGAATCCCAAGCAGTCCTAAAACCTTAATCGGTGGTTTAAGATCGGTGGCACTAGTTTCAGATAATTCTGTTTCGACACCTTCTTGCTGCCATAACAAATTAAGTTGTTTTGAATTAGTTCTCCATTTGCGCAACAACATGCTCGCGTCACTGAATATTTGCAAACACTCCAAGGTAGTACGTAGAGCGTCCGGAACATCATTTCTACCACAAATGAAGTCATCAACATAAATGGAGCTATTTAGCAAGTCAAATGTACGAGGATATTGTTCTTTGTACTTCTTAAAATGATGTTTTAAAGTTGCTGCGAGAAGGTATGGACTAGGTCTAAGTTCAAAAAGGACTCTCGTGAAATTTAGAACGTATGGATTGTTATTCAAATTATCAGTCCAGAAGAAACGTGTAAATTCTCGATCACGAAGGTCCAATTCAATTTGAAGAAAAGCCGATTTTACATCAGCTGTAAAGGCTACAGCGTTTTTTCGGAACCGTAAGAGAAGTTCTAACATATTTGGGTGCAAATTTGGTCCCGTATATAAACTTTGGTTCAACGATGAATGTCCGTCTTCGTGAGCCGAACCATCAAACACAATGCGAAGACGGCTTGTGGTTTTGTCGCTACGTATCACCGCATGATGGGGTAGGTAAAATCCCTGACTATCCGATAAAGAATCACAAGAAGTACGCTCAACAATACCTTCCCTAACATAGTTATCGATTACATCTTTATACTCACAGAACAATTCGTGATCACATTTAAACCTACGGACCAACCCTTCAAAACGTTTACGTGCAACAGTTTTATTATTCTGTAAAACCTCTCTCATTCCTGGTTTCCATGGCAAACTAACACGATATCGACCATCTACAAAACAAACTGATTTATCAAATTCACTAAGTATCTCTTCATCTCCATTACCTAAAGACACCGAATCATTGTCACGTATTCCTAAACTTTCTATCTCCCAGAATCTCCTTAGCTCAGCTGAAATCGATTCCTCTTCACTGTGAATCAAATGTACCGAAGTACAATCACTCTGCTCATCACACTTTCCCTGAAGAGACCATCCTAAACTAGTTTCTACTGCAACCAATGACGAATCAAGTCTTTTTATCCGATGTGTTAAAGACCAATAAAAATCGGAACCTATTAACAATGAAATTTCACAGTTCTCAGAAGATTCACTACAATTGAATGTTAGTCTGAATCCCTTTGTCTCCATTTCTGTCCATACATCTGGGCTAGGCAGGCTAAGTGTTGCCTTTGAAATTTCCTCAATTTCCAATGCCTCAATTACAGTTACTTCTCCGTTTAATATATTCCTTAATCTAACCTCGACCTTGCTACAAGTTTGTTTTTTAGGAGTTTTACATCCGAACGAAAAAATATTTAGCCTTTCCGAACCTACCTTTTTCAACCCCAACCTCCGAGAAACATTTTTCTTAATAAAAGATTTCTCACTTCCATTATCAAAAAGACAAAATATTTTATCCGAGGAAATATGACCGATTACTTCTGCCTTTACACACTGCAATAAAACTCCACCTCTATTATGAAGAACAGAATTTGAAGACGTTGGTTTCACGTCAACTTTCCCTTTCTCTAAATCTATATGCGAATTTTGTTTTAAAGAATTTTCCAGCTTAAAACAAATAGCACGAGCGTGACGACCTTTACAATACGAGCAAACCTCTTTTTTGCACTTTTTAACATGGCAACAAGTATAACAACACAAAAAACACCTCCCTTCCTTTATTAATTTGGCTCTCTTTTCCTGAACGCATAGATTCTCACACATATCAGATGCATGAGTATCTTCGGAACAAAATAAACAATTCGAAACTGCAGCCGAAAGCAATTCGTTCGCAGATGCTCTCACCCCCGATTTATGAGAAGGGTAGAATCGCGAATGACCTTGACCCTTTCGATTTGGCTGCGGATAGATCGGTGGTGCTCTTTCCGAATATTTATTGGGATACGAGTGGGAGCCATGTGGTTTTAACAAAATTTCCGTCCGTTCGCGACTTTCAACTTCGCCGCGCAAATATGTAGTTAGATCAGTGACTTGGGATTGTTTTTCATTATGTTTTTTATTATATTCTAATGCCAAATCAGGGGGAATAGCTTTCATTATTATCGGAAACAGTAGACAACTGTAAGAATCGGGGAAGATTTCAAGGGATTCGAGTCCCCTAATGTTTATTTCTAATTGATCATATAGCTTTCTTAACGCGATTACATCAAACGATTTACGGACAGGGGACAAATTTAACAAACGATTCATATGATAATCTACAATTAGTTCTTTACGCCCGAATCTATTTTCTAAAATTTTAACTGCTTTGGCATAATTTTCCGGTGTTAGTGTTAAACCTCGAATAGCCAATTCTGCATCAGATGTGACAACCGATTTCAAATAGGAAAATTTGTCCACATCATTTAAATTCGAATTATCATCCACTGCGGATTTAAATCTAGCCCAAAAACTGGGGAAACTACTGATATCCTTGCCCGAAAAAGATTCTAATGTGAGCTTAGGTAAACGCGGTTGATTTGTTAAAACGGAACTAACTGTATTATTTAAAGGAGTTACGTTTTGCGGTTGATTTTCGACCGAATTTTGAAATGTAATGCTCGAAACTGTTCCTATGTAACGTTCAGCACGGATTTTCCATATTATAAATTTATCTCGATATTCTTCGCGAGTTAATATTTCGTCTTCTAGACTTTCAATATTTATTAAACTCTCAACTTCCTTATCGAGTGTACTCAGCTCC
The DNA here is from genome assembly GCA_019973975.1 of Trichonephila clavata. Classification (NCBI taxonomy): domain Eukaryota; kingdom Metazoa; phylum Arthropoda; class Arachnida; order Araneae; family Nephilidae; genus Trichonephila; species Trichonephila clavata. Next base: position 35,476 of record BMAO01012040.1, read on the forward strand.
TCATATTTAGAAATTAATTGCACGTAAATCTCATGCACTGTTGTTTTATCGGCTGAATTGTTTATTTCGTTTTCTAATTTATTAATTTGTTTCGTCACGAGGGACCTCGAAACAGATCGAGCCCTTTTTGCTCTTTCTAATAAAGCCTGATTTGCTGCATCCATTTTAAACAAAACACTATAATTTCAAAACAAATATACAAATAATAACACCAATTCTAAATCCAACTTAGTATAAATTTCAACACATTCAAACAAAATCCAGTTTAACAATCTGTATACAAGTAAACAAAACTATACCAGAGCAACCTTCCAAATACCGACAGTTACGAATAAACTAAATTTCAAATATGATAAAATAAGCTAACTAAACGAATATCAAATTCAAAGTGAGACTAAACAAAAGTACTCACCCCAACATGCAGCGAAACGTATTCCCTGCCGATGCACCAATGTAAAGAATTAAGAACCTAAACGAAATGTTCTTAGCGAATGAAACGAATGAGTGTGCAGTATCCATAGAAATTGATCAGTCCATATTACTCAACGAAGACACAATTTTGAATATAGTAATATTTAATATGACTGAACTTGCCGTCATGCGGCCTACATTCTACAAAACAAGTTACACACTAACAATATTTACATTTTAGATACTGAGGTGCGCACAGCAGCGCCCTCGAGTGGCCAATATTTCGGCACAACAATAACTAATTATCCAATGTAGATATAATAGTAGTAATAATGACTCTATACAAGCATTTAATACTGTTCACAGTTCACAAAGAGAGCTGAATATGCATATGATATTTGCGTTTGTAGCAGTTCAAGTGTTGTCCTTGTCATTTAACAAAGGTTCAAAATTACGGGTCTGTCCTCAATTGTCCTCGTGTTGTGTTATTTTGCATCGTTTATAAATACTCACGTCAACTGTTAAGTAGTAGAATTCTATCAACCCTATTACCAAGGCCTTTGAAAAATGCAGGAAAAAATCAGAATTCAATTCGACATATGTAGTTTATCTCAATTATACATTCTTGTTACTAACCAGAAAAAAATAACATTAATTTAGCTTAAGGTTTCCACAACTACTCTACGATTACAAGGTAACATGCCCTCGTAATTTAAACTATTTTCAATCAATACCTAATCTTATTCTGTATCCTCAAAATTTTTACGCTCCAGTTTAAGCTCAATTTCATGTTCAAAAGCCTGCAGTATTTTGCGCATGCAGGGGTTTGGAGAACCTAATCTAGAACTCGTCGTTTGACTCAAAAATTATTGGACACAAAGTTCATAATTTTATCACTCGGCTTAACAACACTTTAAAAAAATAACTAAGTGAAATCATATTTAGAATACGAAGTTTAAATAAAAAAAATAATCCATAACTGAAATAAATCGAAGTATCAAGAAATCTAATCTTACATCTATTACTAAAACTCTTTAACAATGAGACTATATAAAAGGATCATTGTGAAACTATTTCTGGTATTTCTTTTTTTTTATTAATTGCATATAGGATATTTTTTGGGGGGGAGAATATAAAATACATGACTATTATTAAGCTTCGTTTCTGTAACTAAAAGACATTGAATTAAAACAATAATTTCAGTATACTAAAATTTTCAAAAATTTACTTCAATAAATACCAATAACATAATTATCTTAAAACCCTGTCCCCCCGTATCAGACCCTCACTATCAAAATGTTATTTTCCTTGCGATCCTTTATAACAAGAAATTCCTCCACCCAACAGATCCACTTTCAAATGTTTTTGCTTTTCTTTTCTAGTCCGGGTGATTTCAAAGCGTTTTTGTCTATATGTAACACAAACTTACTTTCTGCCCTTTGGGCTACACTCAATAAAGACATTTTGAATTTCAGAAGTGAAACAAGAGCTCAAATGGACGAGTGCTGCTTTTTTCGCTATTTTTGGCAACAACAGTGTATAAAAAACCACTCATTCCCCCAAGAGAAATGAATGGGATGTTTGTGACCTAATGTGTCGCAAGGGAGCAAGTGGATGGGGAGACATGTTGTGCTTGATGGTATGGTTGCTTTGGAAGATATACTGTCATCAGAGATGAGAGATCTTTTGAGATGGATTTTAAGTGTTGGAGAATTTCTCTTTTTTAAATTTCTACTTTGGAAAGAACTGAAATTTTTCAGGAAAATAATAAAGTTAACAGATAAAAAAGGGAGTAATCTGCTTGTTTCGTAGGTGGTAACTGGTTAAGAACAGCTTATTGAATGATATCCATGAAGAAAAGAATAATTTTGAAAGAACATCTTAATGCGTTAAGTGCAATAGTCCGAAACAATGTTTCGACATCTTCCAAAAACTAATACAATTTTTCTTAAGCCTAGCTGTTTCCAGATTTCTTCAAAATTCCTTCATCCTTCCACCAATAAGTTATATCTCTTTTAAGATCTGCTTTCCAAGTGGGCTAAATGTATTGTTGATTTTTGTTAAAAGGTTGTCAAAAAAGTTTCAATTTTAATTGTGAAATATTTACACTGATCAAATTTAACACAAGTTTTCAGTTGAAATACTTATACTCAATTTAAAAATACCCCCCCCCCTCCTTTTTTTTATCACAATAAGCAGATTAATAACATTTCTTGCGTTTATTTTTATTTAATAATTCAAATTAAAATTCACATTTTAAATTCAGACTCATAGCATAGATTTTAAATCCTCTTTAGACATTAAACATCAAAGAGAACATTTTAGCTGAAATCCAGTTTTTTTAAATGAAGAATTTTAAAATGATATTTTTTTTCAATCTGACAGTCATACTAAGCTTAATTGTAAATATATTAGTTTTATAGTATTAACTATAGTTCATAGACATGTTCAAGTGTCTTTTGGCTTCAAAAAATGTAAGCTTAACCTAAAATTTACTCTCCGATATGAATTCAAAACTTTTCTGATTTATGAACAAAATATGAACTAAAACGAATTGCTTATTTCCTTATATTTTTAAAGATAAGAGGTTGCAAAGGAAACCACTCACCCACAAAATTTTAGCGACTCTTTAATTGAAAGAATTTTACTAAAACTGGTCTAATAATGTTACCAACATATCGTCGTGTGATATTAGATTTATAGCGCTTTAATATTGACCTCTAATTTAAAAAGAACAAGTGGACGAAATATGAACTTATTATAAAGTGTAATACGAAAACATTCTACGGCAACTTCCCTCATATTATGAAAGAAAATGAGCGTAAAAATGTAACAAAAGATAAGTAATAAATAATAATTAGCATTATAATAATAGGTTAAAAAATTCTAATAATATAGCATAGGGGTCTTCAACCGTGGTCCACGAGCCCCGAATAGCCCATTGAAGCATTCTAGCGGCGATTTGAATCTGAGACAATTTCAGGAAAAATTACCTTATCTGCTTTTTGTCGTAAAAAAAGCCATTTTTTCTGTAATTCTTGATAGTTAAAACATTTTATTGATATGCTTGATATTTATTTGAGAAAAATTTCTTAAAATGATGAATTTTTCAAAATATCATTGTATCTTAAATAATTTTAAATATAAAATTTGGACTGTAGGTATAAAATCTCAGAAGAAAGGGGGACGTTTATTTTTAACACGCAAAGTGTTTTAAATCGATTTCACTTAACGTGTGTATATATATATATTTGGTTCTCTACTTAGGTTAGTTCTAAAAGAGAATTATAATTATATAATGGTAATTATTTTTTTTATCAACTATTAAGGGTCTACATACCACAAGGTGACCAGCTAGCAACTGTCTTGCCAATTTATATTTACATTATTCTGAAAATAGTTTCACAGACAACTTAGAATATTACTTTTTTCGTTATATAGATGATATAATCATTTTTGGCAAGCAAGACAACTTTAAACCTAATATTAATTTTTACCCACAATATCTTAATTTAATACAGACAAATAGTAACAATTATGAAGCAAATTCTCTTGATATAGAAATAAATTAAAAAATAATAAAATAGTTACTAATATTTATGATAAACGAGAGACTTTAATTTCAATATTATTAAAGTATCGCATTGGAGAGTAATGTGCATGTATCTATATTCAGAAATATTG